>PVKC010012680.1:0-23563 GCA_004027635.1 Crocidura indochinensis
GAATAGACTTTTATGTTAATTTTAAAAGTTCTTGAATGAAGATTTAAAATAAATGGAGTATCTATAACTCAAATAAAAAGGTCAAATTAATAATAATTTTCTATTAATAGATGTACAAGTTAATGAACTTTAGAAAACTCTGTAAGAAACATTTTATATTTAATTTATTCATAAAAATATTAGGCTTCATATGCAACCTCATTTGTCATATCATGATTTTATCATAGTATCAATCCACTATTAAAGATCTCATAAATTAATGTAGTGAAATTAAATATGCAGATATGACCTATATATTATATTATGAGGTTTTTTTTGCTTTTAACTATATGCTGGAGGAAAATACAATGGCATCTGGCTGATATTATTGTTTACAGTGGTGTCTGGAATCCAGGTAGGTATCTAGATTTATTAAATACAGTCTATGCAAGACATTTAGTATCTGTTAACAAAAATATCTATTTTTATTGCTCAAATAATGTTGTCCAGAGATGGAAGAATATCGTGATGGGGGTGTTAAAATCTTATTAATGAAACCCTATCAGCAACAATATTGTAAAGCACAGCAACTAAAATAAAAAAATAAAATAAGAAAGATTATCAAAGAGGTAGGCTGCTGACTAGGAGGGAAACTGGAGAGGGGGGTGTGGACAACTCATGAAGGAATTGATATTTGGACATGCAGGCTTGAAACTCTATAGTTCTTAATCTTATGAATCATAATGCCTCAAAAAGCTTTCCTTAAGTAGTAATGTTTTCCTCTTTCAGATGTCTAAGCAGATTCATTATCCTGTGTATCATCACAGTGTGCCATGTATATCATCAACTGTCACTGCTAAAAATTAGGATGGATTCATCAGAAACATTATTCTAAAATCTAAGGCTTTTCCAACACATAATGCTCAATACTCTGCTTTACACTATATTGCTACACAAAATACCAATTACACAGTAAACCAATTCTTGATAGCTATGATAGCACAGAGGGTAGAGCATTTGCTTTGCATGTGCCTTACCCATTGAACCTGTCAGTAGTAATTCTGAGCACAGAGATAGGAGTAACTCTGAACATTGCGATAACTGGTCCCAAAACCAATAATAATTGTTAGAAAGTCACTAAAAACACATTAAACACATGAAAACATTTAAAACCACATAAAGAATGAAGTGGTAAAGGTATTCATAATAAAGACAGACATAAGACTCAAATATAAGTCCTAGAGTAAAAACCGATTATCAGTGGTAAATTGCAGAAAGGTGGGTCATCTGTCTCTGACATCAGGCCGGAGGTATCTATTCTGCTTTGTGATTACAATTGGGAGAGACTATGTGTGTCACCTGTGCGTGTTCTCTACTGTCCTCTGTCCTGAACCTCTCCTGAGTGAGCCAAGAAGGGTCCAGCAAAATCACTTTCTAGAGTTGCCCAGGCCAGAAATCCAAGGAAGACTGTCCCAGAGTTAAAACCGGCTGTCAGAAGTAAATTGCAGAAAGGGCCCAGCAAAATTGCTCTCCTAGAGATTCCAGCAGAGCACAGCCTCTCCTCTTTGCTTCACGGCCACATGCTCTTTCTAACAAATGAACTCCACCAGAACACGCCGAAAAAAACTACACAAGTGTGTCAATGGGGTAACCTCGCAGGCAAACATCATTCACAGAGAATGATGATAGCTCTGATGACACAAAATATACAAATTGTTTGATTAACCTCCCAGATAAGGAGTTTAGAATGGAAATATAGAAGATCTTCATGGAAATCAAAGAAAACAAAGCTCTAGCTAAACAGAACACAAAGGTAGAAATCAGAAAACTCCTAACTGAAATAACAGATATGAAAAACATGGTATCTCAACTGAAAAAAGTCCATGGAAAGCCTCACCAGCAGGGTAAAAAGAGCCGAAGACAGAATTGGTGACCTGGAAAATCAAATGCAGAATAACTTCATACAGCAGAAGTGACTGGATTAAGACAAATGATCAACAATAAAAAAAGTACACAAAGAATGTCAACAGATGAAAATAGAAGTCTTTGATAAACTCAACAGAAACAATATAAGAATCATTGGAGTTCCAGAGACCCAGGAAGGGGATCCACAGGAAGAATCAATAGTCAAAGACATCATCACAGAAAAATTCCCAGAGTTAAAGACTGCATGCAATCAAATCCTACATGCCTGAGGAGTACCAGCTAAAAGAGCTCCAAAGAAAAACATCCCAAGACTGATCCTAGACACAATGATGAATCATACCAATAGAGATAGAATACTTAAAGCAGCAAACACAAAAAGGGAAATTACATTCAAAGGAGCATCCATAAGATTGACAGAGAAACTCTCAAGGCCAGACCCAGATGAATTTGCTAATGAAATCTTTCTTCCCGAGAGGAAGATGTAGCTTTGCAAGCACACATCAGGAAGGAAAAAGGGGCATACCTGAACTGCTTAATGACACAGCTTATACAATTAGAAAATTATCAACAAAAGGAACCAAAAATAGGGAGATTGAAGGAAATAACAAAGCTGAGAGCAGAAATCAATGAAGTGGAAACCAAAAAACAATCCAAAAGATCAAGAAAATTAGAAGTTGTGTTTTTTGAAAAAAATAAATAAACAAGATTTATAGACCATTGGCAAAACTCACAAAGAGAGAGAGAGAAACTTGATAACCCATATTACAAATGAAAATGTGGATCACTACAGATATTGCAGAATTAGAGACTAATGCCAGGCATTCCTAAGCTTTTAGTGGGCTCAGCCCACCAGATTTATCCTCAGATTTTCCTGATGGGTAGAACTAATTTAAGACCCATGGGATTCCTCAAAAGGCCCACTGTGGACACCTTTTTCCCCTGCATGGATGGTTGAGGAATTTCCAAATAGATGCCTGGCATTACATTTTCAGCCAGTATTTGACTATCTCTCTTTTGTATATATCAGGCAAAATAATGACCTCTATCCAATAATTTGGCTCAGAAATTCCATCACCAAAGTTTATTTGAGAACCCCTATTTCTGGATTAACCAGCCCTAAAAGCAAAGACAATTTTTTTCTCTCTTTGCAGCTGCAGTTTCTGGTAATCAAGGGCATAACCAGAATGGAGATCTTGACTATTGACCCTCCTTTAAAAATAGGGAAACTCATTTTTGGGGATTTGGCTTCTCCCTTCACTTAACCTCTAAAACAATGGAGTCCAGCCTAAAAATATCAAGTTTCTAGATATTTCCTACTTCCTCCTAATCCTGATTTTACATTTGAAGTAAGTTTGCAAAGAGTCGCTTTGAGTGTAACCTTCTCTCTTGTAACTTAGAATTTTTTGTTTGTTTGTTTGTTTGGTTTTTTTTTTGTTTTTGTTTTTGGGTCACACCCAGCAGTGCTCAGGGGTTACTCCTGGCTCCATGCTCAGAAATTGCTCCTGGCAGGCACGGGGGACCATATGGGGCACCGGGATTCGAACCGATGACCTTTTGCATGAAAGGCAAACGCCTTACCTCCATGCTATCTCCCCATAACTTAGAATTTTTACAGTCACACCCATATCTTAGGATTTGTTACTGTTGTACTATGCTTTGTTTTTACAATTATTCTTTACCTTTGGCTAATTTTACCCCTATAAATTTCCTGCTCAAAAATTAAACTTGTTGCACTCTGCCAGAAGATATGTTGAACCCACATACTTTGTGTGGTTTTATTTATTTCATATTTCTCCATATGCCAGTTCGGGCAAACCACTCTCCATGTGGATTCACCGAAATCACACTGGTGCTGTAAGACAGAAGCCACTTACAGCAACTGGTACCCAATATGGGGCTTTTGAGGAATTCCCTGGGGCTTAAATTAGTTCTACCCACCAGGAAAATCTGAGGATACATCTGGTGGGCTGAACCTCCCTAAAAGCTGGCAGGGAGGCATTATTTTTCAAACTTTAAACTGTATTACAAGACAATAGTCATAAAAACAGTATGGTGTTGGAATAAAATCAGGCCCTCAGATTAGTGGAATAGGCTTGAGTACTCAGAGAATGTTCCCCAGATATACAATCACCTAGTATTTGACAAAGGAGCAAGAAATCCTAAATGGAGCAAGGAAAGCCTCTTCAACAAGTGGTGATGGCGCAACTGGCTAGCCACAGGTCAAAAAGTGAACTTAGACCATCAGCTAACATCATGTACAAAGGTAAAATCTAAATGGATTAAATACCTTGATATCATACCAGATACAATAAGGTATATAGAACAATACTAGCTAAAACACTTTATGACATTGATACTAAAGACATCTTCAAGGAGGAAACTGCACTCTCCAAACAAGTGAAAGTAGAGATTAAAAGATGGGAATATGGGGCCGGGCGGTGGCGCTGGAGGTAAGGTGCATGACTTGCCTGTGCTAGCCTAGGACGAACCAAGGTTCAATCCCCCGGTTTCCCATATGGTCCCCCAAGCCAGGAGCGACTTCTGAGCGCATAGCCAGGAGTAACCCCTGAGCATCACTGGGTATGACCCAAAAACAAACAAACAAAAAAGATGGGAATATATTAAGTGGAGAAGTGTCTGTACCTCAAAGAAAACAGTATCTAGGATACGATTCATCCACTGAGTGGGAGAAACTATTCACCCAATATTCATTGGACAAGTGGCTAGTATCCAAAATGTGCAAGGCATTGACAGATCTTTACAAGAAAAAAAAACATTAAATCCCATCAAAAAATGTGGAAAAGAAATAGACAGGCAATTTGACAAATAAGAAAAATAAATGGCCAAAAGACACATAAAGAATGCTCCAATGTGGAAAATAGACAATTAGACAAATAAGAAATATAAATGGTCAAAAGATACATGAAAAAATGCTTCACATAACTAATCATCAGAGATTTGCAAATCAAAACAACTATGAAGTACCATCTCACACCACAGAGATTGGCACACATCACAAAGAATTAGAACAAGCAGTGCTGGCGGGAATGTGGAGAGAAAGGAATTCGTATTCACTACTGGTGGGAATGCCATCTAGTCCAGCCTTTAGGAAATACGATATGGAGATTCCTCCAAAAACTGGGAATTGAGCTCCCATACGATCCAGCTATACCATTCCCTAGGAACACAAAAATACAATCTAAAAATCCCTTCCTTACACCTATATTCATTGCAGCACTGTTTACAATAGCCAGACTCAGGAAACAACCAAGATGCCCTTCAACAGATGAATGGCTAAAGAAACTGTGGTACATATATACAATAGAATATTATGCAGCTGGCAGGAGAGATGAAGTCATGAAATTTTCCTATACATGAATGTACATGGAATCTACTATCCTGAGTGAAATAAGTCAGAAGGAGAGAGATAGACGCAGAATAGTCTCACTCATCTATGGGTTTTAAGAAAAATAAAAGATATTCTTGCAATAATTGTCAGAGACAAAAGAAAGGAAGGCTGAATGTTCTAACACACTACATGAAGCTCACCACAGTGATGAGTACAGTTATAGAAATAATTACATTGAGAACTAGCTTAACAATGTGAATGAATGAGGGAAGTAGAAAGCCTTTCTAGAGTACAGGGGCAAGGGTGAGGTGGGGAGGAGGGAGCTTTGGGACATTGATCATGGGAATGTTGTACTGGTGAAGGAAGCTGTTCCTTTTACATGACTGAAATCCAAACACAAACATATTTGTAATCAAGGTGTTTAAATAAATATATAAACTAACAAAAAAGAAAAAGAAGTCATAAAATTGCTTGCACATGAATGGATATGCTGAGTGAATGAGACAGAAAGAGAGGGATAGACATAAAAAGATCACACTCATTTTGGGATTTTTTTTTAAAATGATAGTATGGCAATTCAGAGACAACAGAGTACAAGTCCATGGTAGGAAGCTTGCAAATGAGTGTAGTTAGGAAAGAGAAGGAACCACTATGACAATAATAGTTGGAAATGATCACTCAGAACAAGAACTGGGCGCTGAAAGGAGATAAAGTGATATACATGATACTCCTTCAGAAGCAATGCTGCAAGCAATAGCGTCTAAAAAAAAAAGGAAGAGTGTGATAAAGAAGAAAAATGTCTTCCTTATAGGTAGGGGAGAGGAGGAACATTGATGGCTGGAAATGTGCACTAGTGAAGGGTGTTGTACATTGTATGACTGACCTTAACCGTGAAAAATTTTGTTACAGCTGTATTATGAGCAACTTTGTAATGATGGTGTTCAAATAAAATGATTTTTAAAGAGACTCAACTATCTAAATGGTTATTCAATATTATTTAGAAAATATGACAAATGAAAATTAATAGTAATAAAATGAGAATAGGCACTGGAAAGAAACATGAGATGTTATTTTACATATTTCATAATTATATATAAAAATAAATGAGATTCAAATAAATTTTATATCAACAAGCTATTCATATTTAAGAAAAAATTTTGATAGCATATTATTTTGTACCAAAATTAACCATTTATTTGAATAATTGAAAAATTTTCACACAAACTAGGATTAAAAACTCAAAAGGCTAGAAAAAACTTTACATGTATAGAGAAAAATAAGTATGTATATATAAAAAATGTTATACTCTATAGAACAATGAATAACGTAATGCTTACCACAGTAAATGTGAACTCCATGTCATTATGTAAAAGGCCTCACTACTATAAGAATGCAATTGCCCACAAAAATTTCAATATGTTTCTAGTAAGATTCTAGTATAAAATATATACTGAAATAGAGAACATATAGAAAAGAATGTTTCCTGATCAAAGAAAAATAAAAAATCAGAATAAAGAATATGCAATTAGAGACATCATTAAACTACAATTTGATATATGATTAAAAGGACATTTTAATTCAATAAGTAATAATGTTGGAGTAGAGAAGCTTCCTAAATAAGGTAGAGATAAACATGTATTTGCTCCATATTTTAATGGGGCCAGCTCCATAGACTCACTTTTTTTTTAAAATAATATCTTAATTTAAGCACCATGATTAAAAGCATGTTTGCAGTTGGGTTGCAGTTACAAAACGGAACATACCCCCGTAACTAGTGCAACCTTCCCATCATTAATGCCCCATTTCCCTCCTCCCCCACCCCTGCCTGTATTCAGGACGGCATTCTATTTCTCTCACTCACTACCATTGTCATGGCAGCTATCAGTGTAGTATTTCTCTAACTGCACTCACCATTCTTTATGGTTAGCTCCATATCTTGAGTCAGTCCTTCCATCCCTCATCTCTATCTGGTGTGTTATTACAATAATGTCTTTTATTTTTCTTAAAACCATAGATGTGTGAGACTATTCTGTCTCTCTCTCCCTTTGACTTATTTTACTCAGCATAGTAGTTTCCATGTCCATCCATGAATAGGAAAATTTCATGACTTCATTTTTTCTGATGGCTGTATATTATAAACAAGACATAGACCAGTATGTGAAACATTATAGCTAGCCCGGCCCACGCAGCACCTGGGCCAAGTCCTCCCCATCATAAGCAATGCTTGCTGCCTCCATTACCCCAATGGCCTGTCTCTTCACTGACCCTCTATAATTTCCGGTTGGGATGCTGATTTGACCACACTTTAGATACTGCAGTTTTTGAGCTGCTATCATCAGGGCACCCTCACCATATCATACTTCATCGGGAAAAGCCTGACTGCTGCAACTGTGTCAACAAGTAAGTGTAGTTGCAATCTTCAAAATGGACCTTCTCCAGGAGGTCCTGCTGTTGAGTAAATAACCCCCAAGATTTGTATCACCAGAGCTGGAATTTCTGGACAACTTCATTTGTTTGATGCTGACATCCCTAAAGGAACACCCCCATTTAACAGACTGGACATATAACAACAAGACCTTACTAAACTTCCACCACTGCATTCATGACTTCATTTGTGATATAATAATTTTAGAAATGAGCTTTCTACTGTACTTTTTCTTTATCTCTTTTTAATTTTATTTTCATTTCCATTATTTTCAATAGCTTTGCTTTCACTTATCTGTAAACAAATATAATATGATCAACTATGTCAAATGTGTGATGCATATTCTTTAATAAAAATTTATTTGCTCTAAGTAATCAATTTAACCTAGGTAAAAATAATTTTCTCATTCTGAACAATTGTGATCATTGACTATAAAAATTTGAAAAATGAAAAAATGTAAAATATTAATGTCAAAAAAATTGACAGCACATATGAAATATTTTAATTTTTATACATGGCAGGCGATTTTTTTTATTTCTGAGCCATACCCAATGACACTCAGAGGTTATTACTGGCTCAGAAATCGCTCCTGGCTTGGGGAATCAAATGGAACACTGGGGGATCAAACCACAGTCTGTCCTAGGTTAGCTCCTACAAGGCAAATGCCCTAATGCTTATGCCACTGCTCTAGCCCAATGCAGACAAAATATTAATGTTTAAAATGTATAGTTAATCAATATACTGGATCAAATATTGAGAAGATCATTAAAACAAAAATAGAAAAAGGGAAAAGTTATGTAGCTCTATTTTTAAAAACATGGAAATTACAAATGAAAAGTTAAAGATATTCAACTATTTGGAAACCATTAAAATAAAAATAACACTAATGAATTAGTTTTCTTTTTCTTCTATTGGCTGATGTTTCAATAATAATCCTCTTTAATGCAGGTAGGGATATGCTGATTTCTTTCGTTGCTTTATAAGAACCTGTTAGTACTGACTTTCTTAAAAATATTTGGAGAGTAACATTACAATTCAAGTGTGCATGTTTTGGGAATTTGTATTTTGATAGCTTTTAGGAGATATATGACTCCAAAATGTATATTCTGCCCTTCAAAAAATGGTATATTCTACCTTTTTGATGATTATGTTATGAACTTGAAAAAATTGTAAATACTCTAAAAGTTCCTCAATAGGTAAATGAACAGACACTTGCTCAAAGAAGAAATACAAATAATAAAAGGCACATGGAAAATGCTCCACATCACTAATCATCAGGGAGATGTAAATCAAAGCAACAATGAGGTACCATCTCATGCCACAGAGATGGGCACACATCACAAAGAAAAAGAACAATCAGTCCTAGAGAGGATACAGAGAGGAAGCAACTCTTATTCACTGCTGGTGGGAATGCTGTCTAGTCCAGCCTTTATGGAAAACAATATGGAGATTGCTCAAAAAACTCGAAATGAAGCTCCCATATGATCCATCCATATCACTCCTAGGGTTATGCCATAGGAACATAAAAAGCAATACAAAAATGCCTTCCTCACACCTATAGCCATAAAACAACCCAGATGCCTGACAACAGATGAGTGACTGAAAAAACTGTGGCACATATACACAATGGAATATTATGCAGCCATAAGGAGAGATTAAGTCACAAAATTTTCCTATACCTGGATGGACATAGACACTTTTATGCTGAGTGAAGTAAGCCAGAGGGAAAGAGACACACACAGAATAGTCTAACTCTTTTGTGGGTTTTAAGAAAAAGAAACAATGGGGCCAGAGTGGTGGCACAGTGGTAGGGCATTTGTTTTGCACATGGCTGACTTAGGACAGGCCACAGTTCTATTCCCTGACACTCCATAGAGTCCCCCAAGCCAGTAGCGATTTCTAAGTAACCCCTGAGTGTCACCGAGTGTAGCCCAAAATCCAAAAAAAAAGAAAAAAAGAAAAAGAAAGAAAGAAAAAAAAAAGACAATATTGTAATAACACCAGAGACAATAGAGATGAATGCTGGATATGATATGATATATGATATGATATGATATGATGAGATGATATATATGATATGGTATGATAAGATATGATATGAAACTTGCCACAAAGAGTGGTGAGTACAGTTAGAGAAATAACTACACTGACAACTATTATGACAAAAAGCATGGGTAGGGGAGAATAAAGATGGGGGTGATTGGTGGTATAAAGGTTGTACTGATGTGTTCTTTTTTATAACTGAAACCCAACTATAAACGTACTTGTAATTATGGTGCTTAAAAAAGATATTATTTTAAAAAAGACAATAATTTAGAAAATAAAGTATTTTTATATAATGGATTCCCCCTTACCAGACAATGAGCGAAGAAAAAAATCTGCAAATAATGACCACTACTACTTCCCAGGTGTCCAGTCTTGTCCTTTCTGACATATCTGTGAATTTTCAGAAAGAACTGTGTGTGTGTGTGTGTGTGTGGTGTGTGTGTGGTGTGTAGTGGGTTGAGGGATGCCACAAGTTACACCCTCTGACTAAAATGACTCAGCTCTGCTACTAGAATCAAATAATACGATCAGCTAAATTCTCCCAAATTGAGATGGACTACAGGGATGAACATTCCGGGTATTTATTTTTGGAAGTTAATGAGCAGAGCCCCTCCCCCACATACACACCCTGCACCCATATTGCCACCAGAAAACCCAGCAGCCCTCACTCACCCTCGCTATCTTCCTGGCAGAAAAAGAAAACAAAAACAAAACAAAACAAAAAGTCTAACTCCTCCCATGTTCCAAAGATAATAATGAGTGCTGATACTACCCAATTAGTCTAATCCTGGCCAATACCTCTGTTGCATTCTCAGAAAGTAAGGGCAGATTCCTCTTTCTGAATAAACTGTAGTAACTAAATATCACCCTTACACCCTTCAACAAAATTGGTCTAGCTATGCAGTTTAACCTTATCAAACTTTTAAGCCACCACATTTGTTTTAGAGCAATAAATCCTGGACTTTAAGGTTGTACTCAGCCCAGTCAGCTGTACAATAGACACCTCAATATTTTAAATAACACCAGTCCAAAAGTATCACAGGAGATCTTATGGGAAAGTTACATAGAAATCTACCAAGCTCAGTGATCTTAAATAGCAATACAGAAGGCTCAACTAAGTAAATCCTTAGATTTTGACTTTAGTAATATTATGGAGACATATAAAAACTATTGCATATTGACCATATGGATTTAAGTTTTGATCATTTCATTTGCCTTTGTGTTGAAACAAACAATATGAAGTAAATTTGTTTGCATCTGCATGGATAGGAGATTAGGGGCACTGATGACGCGAAGGTCACACTGGTGGTACGATTGGTGCTTGAAAATTTAATAAAGCCTTAAATGACTATATTATAAACAACTTAATAAATCATGGTGTTATAATAAAACATGGACAAAAATGAATGTACACAGATAGTTCTCAAAGATCAAAGTTCTCAGAAAAATATATGCCATATCAGTCATTTTCTTATAAAGTAAAATTGCAAAAAAATGACTCAGATAATATTAGTAGTATATAAGTAGAAAAAAGTAAGGCCATACAATTAATACAAAAGCACACACCCATACATAAATACATACAAGCACAGGTCTGTCTCTGTTCCTAACACAACTCCTTGAAACACTCTGGGTTATAGGAGTTTTGTTTTTCCTGATAAGAAAACTTTTGTTAAGCTTTAGGAAAATAGTGATGTCCAGGATGATCAAAATACAATAAAAATAATGAAATTTCAGTCTCTACACAATTCCCAATCCACAAACATCCAGAATACTGGAGTTAAGTTAATCGTCTATGACTTGTATGTGGCATCTAAATAAAAATCCCTCAAGTAAATGAGAGTTTCTAGGACATTGAAAATAGCAGTATACTAGGAGGATAGCATATCTCAACAACACAGGGAGAAAAACCCCTTCATTTCCTCAATTTACTTTCATATGTTTATGTAAAAAGAATTGTTTTCCTCGAGTTGTGAGACATTCTAGCAAATGATCATGTAAACATCAACTGGGAACTCAGAAACATAGTTGATATCCTGGTTTATGAATGTTGTCAGGAAATTGAAAAGGAAGTTTTGTTTTGTAGAGTTTGCAGAGTCTGTACTAGAGCTGATTAGTGTAACAGTAGAAATGGAGGATATCCAACTGGCATTACAGATTGCTTGTGTGGAAAATACATATTTTGTTGTCATGAAAGGAATCTATTGGTAGAGGACAAAATAGTTTTCCTAGACAACAAATAATTAGGAAAATGCCTAGAACTAAAAACTAGAGACAATACTACTAATATTTGGCTCTTCTGCAAAAAAATAATTTATATATATCTTTCAAACATTGGCAAACATTGCAATGCAAATACAAAATAAAATCTATTTGTTTTCTTTTTAAGAACTTGACAATGGATTATCTGGGGGAAATGCTGAAACACAGTCAATATATTTCTGGAAAGGGGTAGTGAGGAAAAACCTTGTTCATCAGACCTCAAAAATATACAATAAATCAAAAATAATTAAGATAATATAATATTGATTCAGAAAAATGTTAAGTCAAGGGAATAAAATAAGTCATCTGGAAGCAAACCATTCATATTTATAAGGATGCTTTTGGTTATAAGTAGTATTAAAAGTTAATTTGCTTAAGAAAAATGAAAAGAAATCACATGAAGGAAATGAAAAATAAAATCTTAAAACCAATCCATATGCAATCATAATCATAGATTCATTTTTCAAATAGCCAAAAGTGATCCAAGTTTTCCTTAGTATATAACAAGGTAAGAAAAATATGATAAATTTATTCATTTGACTATTACGTCACCTTAAATGGAGAGGAAATTCTGACATATGATATAAGGCCTAATTTTGAAGACGCACTGCCAAATGGAATATGCTGATAACAACCTGGCAAACTGCTGCAGGATTCTACTTATATGATATATCAAGAACAGACAAAAAACATAGGGAGATAAATAAAAACAAATGAATTAAGTTGATGGTTACCAAGAACAGAAAGGATCTTGATGCTCATTTGTTTAATTTACTCAATTTTATGTATTACTACTGTTGGTGACTGAGCCAAAGTTTTCTTTTCTTTGTTTTTTTTTTGGGGGGGGGGGGCACTGGGCCACACCAGCTAATGCTCAGGGCTTACTCCTGGCTATGCACTCAGAAATCGCTCCTGACTTCGAGGACCATATGCGATGCTGGGGGATCGAACTGTGGTACGTCCTACATTAGTGCATGCCCTACCTCTTGCACCACTGCTCCTGCCCCTAAATCAAAAATTTCTACATCAAGGCAATGCAAATACAACTCTATCTGTAGAAATACTTTATATAAAACAGGGGTACTGATTGTAATGACAGCTGCACCAGAATATTAAATATATTTAATACCACTAATCAATATGCTGAAATATAATTACAATGGTAAATATTACACGTTGTATATTTAGCACAATAAAAATATTCATAGAAAAATAAAGATATGATCAATTTAATTGAATAACAGAAATCAAGAAATTCTGCATTGACAGAACTTTATCTTTTATTGTATTTCTCTGCTTATTTATTTTAAATAGTATTACTAAAAAATACATTTCTCCAGGACTGGAGAGAATATAAGGCATGTGTCTGATCCCTAGCAACACATGGTTTCCTGAGCACACTGGGTGCAGCCCTGGTGCACACTAGGCACCCCTGCTGTGGTCCAGATAAGCCCTGGAACTGCAGGAACCCAAGCAGCAACAAATCTTCAGGTTCTAAGAATCAAACCCCTGGCAATGTTATACAAGAATCACTGGAAGGAGCCCCTGGATCTGCTGAGCACTGTTTGTGAGGCTCCTCCCCTTTCTCCCAAATATGTTTCCCAATGTGACTCAAAATATAAATGTTGAAGTAGCCTCATTTATCAGGATATTTCAGATTAGTTCAGCTCTAAGCCCAAAGCTAAGAAGGAAGTTGGGAGGAATCAACTATCCACCCTTAAACCATTTCAATATGACTTAGGTGATAAAGTTAGTGAAATAAAGTGATTACTATACATATGTCTAATAAAACAGCGTTTTAGTTACTTTGGTCATCAAATGAACAAAGAATAAGGCATATATAGATGCTGGAGTTATCATAGTACAGAGACTGAAACACTTGCCTTGCTGTGGCAAGGCCCAGTTCGACCTCAGCTCTAGTTGCCTATTCCAGACAATCCCCAGAACTGTAACTTCTTGCACAGTGCTGCATCTTCAACCTTCAGACTGAGGAAATGGCACTGGAAATTTGATGGTGGTTTTATAAAGCTAATAGTCTTTTAGAGACATGAATCTATTCCACCAAAGTTATGTAGACATTTAAACCAATTAGTAAATAAATTCCATCTGACTTATAAACAACAATTAAAACATATCTTTAAATGATTAAATATATGTAATCCACAGTCATGCATCTATATTTTTCATAATATTTTACCCAAATTTGGTGATATTTACATTATTTTATAAGGAAAAACTGATATTCAAAGTGTATGAGAAATAGGTTTGTGTCCTTTATGTGAAACTTTATTATATTTCTTCCCTCTTTGTTTTGGTGCTGCTGAATGGTAAACTTGATTCCCCTGGTTTAAAAGCAGACTTTGCAAAACAATGCAAGTGCAAAAACCATTAGTGCAATAGCATTTGCAAAACACTGGCATGTGACTATGTGATCAAGTTTAAATGAAGGTACATGGAACAAAAGTAAGATGTTTTTCCTATCTGAGGTTTGTCAAACTAATAAAATTGATGTTTTTCACCTACATTTAATTGACTGGGGGATACTTTGAAGAGTTTAATTCAAAACAAACACGCCAAACTTCAAGAAATAAATGTTGATACATACACAATGATTAAAAGGCTATCCATAGCTAAGAGAACGACATTTTAAGGGAAACTGTTTAAAATCTCTTTCTCAGGTCAAAACAATAGCTCGAAGTATTGGTGAATATACTTTATCCTTCACAAGTCCCAAATCTAATTCCTTATATACCACATGGTCCCCAAGCAGGTACCAAGCATCCACAAGTGCCCCCCAAATTTTAAAAATTTAAAAAAAATTAAATTTTTCTTTGTCTAGGTGTAGTCTTCTGATTAAGCAATTTATTAATAAAAAAGATTGCAAACTCTTTAGTATTAATCATTTAAAGGTCAAAAATCTCTGGCAAGACAGGGAAGAAAATAAACAAGAAAAAAGAAAGAAATGAAAGCAAGCAAAGGATTTGAAGAAACTGTAAGCATACAAAGTCTGGCATTAGATTTGGCAACAGATAAATTTTCTTTGGAGAATATTAGCTTTGTAAGTCAAAGCTATTAAAATCCAGCTTCCTGTTTCAGGCCTGGAAGGTATAATGTACAGGTCTCTGCTCCAACTGTCTCAAGAGCTGTGTTTTATCCAACTACTTCCCACTCCCTTTATTAGCTCATAATTTAAGTGCAAAGTCACTTGCACCATTCCTCCAGTCTGCCGCATGCTGTGAGGAAGTCTAGGTCAACTTCAAGCCAACCATTCTGGTGAAGTATAGGTGGTTCTATTATGTGCACAAACTTATTTACAGTTCTCTCAAGTCCCTCATGAAGTATCATTTCTGTTTGTTTCACAACTCATTTGAAATAGTCTAATTGCCGTTTATTAATTACACCTCACTCTTTCAAATTGTCCAACAATTCTTTGATTGCAAGGGAATTAATTCAAATTTTTCTTTTCTTGGGGGGGGCACACCCAGTGACGCTCAGGGGTTACTCCTGGCTATGCGCTCAGAAGTCGCCCCTGGCCTGGGGGACCATATGGGGCACAGGGAATCGAACCGCGGTCCGTCCAAGGCTAGCGCGGTAAGGCAGGAACCTTACCTCCAGCGCCACCGCCCAGCCCCTCAAATTTTTAATAGATTCTCCTACTCTCTTTCTCTCTCTCTTTTTCTCTTTCTTTTTTTCTCCTTCCCTCAAAGAACTCTATCAAAGCTTCTGCATTTTCTGCTTATGCCACAATTCACTTCTCTGCCAATAACTATATCATAAGGATAAGCTGTGAATGACCATTTATAATGCCAAATCTTTTGATCTGTATTCAGTTCATAGTTTTCTTGTCAAACTATCCTCTTCATCATCCACATTTTTTAGTGTTTATTAAAAACAAACATGTTACTCCTCTCATATTGGAAATCTCTTAATAAAATACCTCCACATATTTCCTTCTCTCCTTGTCACAGAACTCTTCCACATGTTGTTTGTTCTTACCACCTATAACTTCTGTCAATCTCTTGGTCTCACTTCAAACAGGTTGTCCTCCCCGACAGTATCACCAATTCACAGAAGGTTCTTGGCCACCAGGAATCTCTACAATGCTAAAAAAAAGATGAGCACTGGTCAGTGTTCAGCACACAAGATTCAGCCACTGCCTTCTTTTAGACATACTTTATTTAAAAATTATTTGTATAGAGATCCTGAAATTCACTATTCTATTAATCATACTTCCTATGCATATATAACTCTAGTGCCACACTTGTCCTTAGAGATTCTGTTACCTTCACAAGTGTCCTGAAGACCCTACCCAGAAACCCCCTACTTATATAAGCTCGTTTCTCTAGATAAAAGAAAAAAATATTTGTATGGTCTTAGACTATTTGCTGATGCTTTACTATGTTTCTTTTTCTTTTTCCTTTTGTTTCTTGGTTTATGGGGTCCCATACTCAGTGCAATGTACTAACATTTTTGTCTTGTTATTTAAACAAAAATCATTTAAAATATTTTGCAAAACTTGTTTCAGGGCCATTAACTTCCTAAGCCATTTCTTCTCCATGAAACGATAAACTGCCTTCAGAACTAAATGATAATCTAGCTTTTCATTTAGCCTTTGTACAATATTCCTCCATTCTCTCTAGCTCATAGATCCCCATTTGATATGTATGCTGTGAATCTTTTTTTTTATTGTGACTGAAGTTCATTACACAGAAATATTTATGATACATAGTGACAATGAATGAAGGGCATTCCCACCACCAATGTTGTCCTCTCTCCACTCCTGTTCCCAGCATGTCTCCCACATCTCCCTCCTTCTTCCCCCCAGAATCCTAGTGCAACTGGTCTCTACCTTACAGCTTGTTATAGTTTGGGTATCTATTCTGTTTGGTGTTCCAGTCTGGTCATTCTTTATTTACACTACATATTCATATGACGGTCCTGGTATCATTCTTTTCCCCCCTCAATTTATGAGGCTGAATTATTCAAGTTATGCTATTCTGTTGGAGATAAAAAGGTTAAGAAAACGAAGAGAAAAATTTGGTATCAACTATTAAAAAACTCACCGAATAATATCCACGAAAGTGGAAAAGAAAGAAAAAAGTGGAAGAAAAAAGAGAAGGAAAATAATATCAAAAAACAAACCAAAAATAAAACAAAACAAAACCAGAAAAAGTGCTGCAGTGGCAGGGTTTGTGTTACCCCACCTTTTTTTTTTTTGTATAGGCACAGTATTGGGGAAGGAAGAAAATTCCCGTTGCCTAAGAGATTCAGAGTTTCTCCACTCTTGAAGCATATTGCCATGGGAACAACCACTGGCTCCATACCTTCTAATTGCCATATCCCAGGGTTTTTTGTTTTTGTTTGTTTGTTTTGGTGTGTGTTTGTGTGGCATTAGGAACCTTTACTTTCCGTTGTGGATGGGAAAATCAGGCCACTATAGCAAGCAATCTTGGTATTTGCACAAGTCTTAGGACAAGGCCTAGGATAGAGTCTTTAAGGTTCTAGAGGTACTGTTCCACCATCGTTGGTGTGTTCAGTTTTCTGTATCATGTGCTCCATGTTTTTGCTCATTCCCTAAGCTGAAGTCTAGGAAATTAGGGTTCCAATGGTTCTGCTCAGTCTCTGTTGTCAGAATTGGGCCTCTGTACTAAGAAATCTTGATTTTTGTAAAAGACCTGGGCTATAGCCTAGGGTAGGGTTTTCCTTAATGGTCTCAAGGTATGTTCTGCCCAGTCACAGTTGTCAAAGTCAGTTTTCTGTAGCTAACACCCTTATTTTTCACAGTTCAAAGAACGATGCATCATCTGATTTCCACTTAGTGTTGGGTGATGTGATAGGACCTCCTGGTCAATTTGCCATTTCCTCGCTGTCCTCTTTGTCATATTAACACTGGCACAAGTATATCTCCCAATGCAGCTTAGTTCCTGGTGTTGTTGCATGGGGTTGTTTCAGTTTACACGTTACCTTTGTATGCAACATTCTTTTTTGGATCTTGCTGTTTTCACTATTCTGACTTTGTCTTTGGTTCTGTTACATGACATCTAAGACTTCTAACCCTCTTCAGTTTGTGTTAATTTTTATTTAATTTATTTTATTTATGATTTAATTTTTTGTTTTTGTTTTTTACCAAAGCTATCTACTTCTCAGACTGCTTTTCAATTGTAATCAACTTTACAAACTAGTAGCTGGAGAAATAGTACAGTGGGTTCAGTGCTTGCCTTGCACATGGACAATCTTGATTCAACCCCTAGGCATCCCATATGATCCCACTCCTAGCCGCGCTTAGGAGGGATTCCTGACTACTGAGACAGCAGTAACCCCGGAGCACCACAGGAGGTAGTTTCAAAACAAACAAGAAAAAACTATTTTACAAACTATTAGTTTTTCAGAATTCAATCCTTGCTTCATTTCTCTGTGTTTATTTAACAAGTTCATAATGCAGGTTCTTCCAAATTTGTATTTTCTGACTCTTTCTCTGCCTATAGTTTTAAATATCAATGCACTTGATACCTCTACAAGCATCACAGATGTTAGTGGCATATACTAATGTGCACTCCTTATCTGTCTAAACATGGTTCTTCATAATCTTTCCTATTTTACCAATGGTAACCCTATTAATCCTTGGACATAGTCAGTAAGTCTTAGTATTATTTGGATCTACATCTTTTATTTTCTGCCTCATCTGCATTAATATTTAATCATAGGAAATTTATGCATTAAACTTTATAGACAATATGAACAGTTTTGTTTCATAATTTTCAACAGAAGACAGACATTCTCTCTAGCTCTTGGTTATGACATTTTTTATCTCATGGTAATTCAACTAAATAATTCATTACAAAAGTAAATAATTATATAAATATTTTATTAATCTATTTAAACAACTTGATTACAAATATGACTATAGTTGGATTTCAGTCATGTAAAGAACACCCCCTTCACTGGTGCAACATTCCCATCACCAATGTCCCAAGTCTCCCTCCTCCCCAACCACCCCACCTGTACTCTAGATAGGCTTTCTATTTCCCTCATTCATTCACATTGATATAGTTCTCAATGTAGTTATTTCTCTAACTGTACTCATCACTCTTTATGATGAGCTTCATGTCCTGAGCTGGACTTTCCAGCCCTCCTCTTTTGGTCTCTGAAAATTATTGCAAAAATGGCTTTTGTTTTTCTTAAAACCCATAGATGAGGGAGACTATTCTGCCTCTATCTCTCTCCCTCTGACTTATTTCACTCAGAATAATATATTCTATGTACATCCATGTATAGAAAAATTTCATGAATTCATCTCTCATGACAGCTGTGTAATATTCCATTGTATATATGTACCACATAAATAGGTCCAAAGCTTTCTGTGTGATGCTCTGTTTTATCCTCCTCTTGAATGTTCTAAATCTATTTATCCACCTTGAATGAGGTATAAGAAATACACTTTCAATTGTGTCAACACATTGGGATTTGTAGTATTCATTCTAATAATGAAAAATGAAAATGCTGGTAGAAAATCACCCTCCATATAATAAATTAGATACTTATAAAATCTTAATCATTTGGAGCCAGAGCTATCATACAGTGGATAAGGCATTTTCTATTTACCCAGCCAAAACAGGCTCCATACCCAGATTTTATCTCCAGAACCCCATGTAATCTCCTGAGCACCAAAAGGAATAATTCCTTAGTGCAGAGGCAAGTGTAATCTCTGGGCATTTCTGGATGTGCCCCCCAAATAAAGCTGTGATCCCTACACACATAGTCCTATTAAAGGCATATCCTTTGAATATGGCATGAGTGCTTGTAAAATAAACATACTGCACAGCACTAAAAAGAGTTACCTTTCATCTGTTTTTCTCAATGACTTCCAGACTATGACAGAAATAAATTAAGGTTTCCCAGAAGTTAAAAAATTCAAAATACAAGTCAAAATGACTTAAAATGCAGGTGTTTAGTGAATGCAGACCTTCCTTCACTCTTTAAATGAAATGTAAACTGAATTCTCCTCTTTGATTCCCAACACAAATAATTATTTTGATGTCTTCAATCAATCTTTCAAATAATTCTCAGAAAACCTCTATTATCATAACAAATTTTCTCATATTTATTATACAACTATATTGTCATATACAAAGCACTGAGATAATTATATGGAGCAAAAATGATGCCTATTTTTATTCCTAAACTGAACTTTCAAATTTTTCCAGAATTCAATGTTTTCATACTATAAAATATTTACCTGTGGTAACCAAGGAAGAAGATTTTGCATTATACTTTGCTGCAGAAGACTATGAATGGGCCAATAATATACCTTTGAAGGAAAAAGAAGAGATGGGCTAATGAGAAAAATCAAATAGAGCAAAGAATTAAGACATTTAAGTTTTATAGGGTTTCTTGCATTATATATGTGCTGGTTACCTCTGATGCTTTGAATTTAAATTTGTTTTAGTTTCTATACAGGAATTATCCAATTTTCAAGTGACTATTCCACGGATCATTCATTCTTGAACTTATACTCCAACCTGGGTTTTTCTTAGCTCAAGGATGAATTTATAAAGTTCAGTGTCCCAAAAAGTGCACAAGACCAATTTTAGACTCTTACATGAGAGAACCCACTGTTTAGGTATTTTTGGAAGACAAGAATAGAACCCCACCTTCTGAATTCTATGCAACTCTCAAAGGCAGCTGGTAGGTACAAACTTGTCTTACACACTATGAGTGGATGCTGCAAACTCTTCTCCTTTTTACCAAGAAAATAATTTTTTTTGTTTCTGGGCCACACCTCTGTTCTCCTCAGGTCTTAGTCCTTGCTGGAAGTTTGGGGAACCATGTGGAGTACTAGGGATTGGACATGAGTCAGTCTCATATAAGACAAAACCCTTATCTACTGTACTATTTCACTGGCCCTCAAACAAGAAAATTCTTTATAGCAAACTAAATCTATCTAACTGACTGGGTCATGAACTCATCTATAAATCTAAAAATATTTTTGCATACAAAGAAAGACTTTAAAGACAACAGTAACAAAAATTATTGCATGAATATTCCCAAACTCTATGGCTAAGCTAAATATGAAACTATGCTCCTTCTACTTTATGATCAGAACTAAGTATGCATTGAATGAAAATATTTTGGAGATTGACTAGAAGACTTAAATTAAGTTCAACAAGCAAAGTCACATAGTGTTGGCTAGAAATTAATTCTTAATATCTAGTAAATCTAGAATAATCTAGAATTATGTACACTGGTGAAAGTAATGAAGAAATGATAGATGTAATTTCCTCAGATTACTCCTCAATAACTAGCTACTCATGAGCGTGAGAATGTACTTCACCACCGTAAATGGCTATTCTAGTACCTACCGAGTAGCACTCTTGCATATTATCCTCTATCCCAACAGGAATAATGAACAATAAAGTAAATTTAAAACTTGATATTCACTTGTCATGGCAAGCCAATCCTCTCTTTCCATTTGCTCTTACTAGAAGATCCCTATATTATAAATAATAAATTCAATAATAAAATTCATTAAAAATACCTTAAAATTATATTACTCTCCATAGTACTGTGAAACAGGTAGTTTGTTGGCTACACCACTAAGATTATTTATCTGAGTTCAATAATTTTGTTTTCAAGTGTTTGGGTTCTAATCAGATATTACACTAAAGTACAGTCATTTTATTAGTTGCATTTTACATTTTGCTTCTAAATAAAAGCAAAGAAAGACCCATCAAACAATTTCCCTAAGACCTATAAGCTACTTGACTTTGAATGGAACAATGACTTTTACTTTGTCAGCCTTTCCCTTTGAAAAGTAAAGAAGTTGAGGGGGCAGGAAGATAATATAACAGGTAAGGCACAAGCCTTGCATGCAGTTTACCACAGGTTCAAGCCCCAGTAATGTATGTATATGGTCTCTAGAACACCACCAGGAATAAGCACTAAGCATAGCTCTGAGAGAAGGGGAGGTCAATCTGGAATTCCCACTTGAAGCCAGAAGTCTCCAATAGTAGTAAATCATGAGAACAACCAAGTACTGGACTAAATCCAAAGCAAGATTCTCCACAATATCTTCTAAGTAATCTCTATTAAAAGAAAATTTATAACCTGACAAAATATTCCAATCAAATGTCTTACAGCTATTTTCATAGGAAAGTTCTTTCTTTTATTAAGTGGAAATCAATCTCTGAGTTTTTATGAAGACATCATGAAAACTGAAAAGTCTATGAAATTATACCTTTATGGGGGCCGGGCGGTGGCGCTGGAGGTAAGGTGCCTGCGCTAACCTAGGACTGACCGCGGTTCTATCCCCCGGTTCCCCATATGGTCCCCCGTGGCTGCCAGGAGCGACTTCTGAGCGAATAGCCAGGAATAACCCCTGAGTGTCACCGGGTGTGGCCCAAAAACCAAAAAAAAAAAAAAAGAAATTATACCTTTATATAAGAGATACATATTGAATGTAAGCTTATTTATTCATCCTAAATATATGTGTATGAATAATATTGCCACACATATTGTCATAATTGAAAACCAGGGACATCATTTTCCATTGGAGAATAGAACATATAAATTTTAGTGTAAAGAAGTCTATAAAAAGAATGAATTGGCAGAGAAAATGTTAGAATAATTACAATAAATGTCACTGTAAATATTAGTATAATCTTATTTGAATTTTGACAGAAAAGCATGACCTTCCCTTTTTTCCCTAAAAGTGAAGTTAGAGTCCTGGACCAATACTGCAACTCCTTCCTGACCTTCTGCTTGCTGTCCCGCTATCTCAGGTGAGGTTTGCTTCCAGCTGACATCACTGGACCTATTCCAGATTAGAGGGCAGAGCCTTTTCTTATTAGCTGGGTTCCAAGAGCCTCCACACAAGACCTGCTCCATATTAAGGGCCTCATCATTGCTCCTATAGCTACTAGCTGCTTATGTAGCTGTGAGACAATTCTACTCAGCAAATTACATGCTAAGGAAAGCTATTATTCCTATCATTCTGTGAAGATAGGCAGAGAAGACAGAGAATAACCTCCAGTTTAATCCCTAAGCATCTTCCAGGGGTGTTAACTATAATGACTCACCTCAATACATTACGAACACTAGAAAACAAAACGAGGAAAACATGGAGAAGCCTATCAAGCTCATTGAGAGATAACGATGTCACTGAAGACATAAACACCACACTAAATCCTTAGAATCTTTAGTGACACTATTATAAGGCCGTTGAATGAGTTTTAAAAATAATACTATTGGTAGTCAATAAAGCACAAGAAAATATAAGAATTGAAATAAAACTACAATTAGAAATAACAGAAATTAATAACAAGGTAGGTTATATATGAAAGTCAATAGACCTCTTAAGAGGTCCAGGTGTGGCAAAAAGGAAAGAAAGAAAGAAAGAAAGAAAGAAAGAAAGAAAGAAAGAAAGAAAGAAAGAAAGAAAGAAAGAAAGAAAGAAAGAAAGAAAGAAAGAAAGAAAGAAAGAAAGAAAGAAAGAAAGAAAGAAAGAAAGAAAGAAAGAAAGAAAAAAAAAAAAAAAAAAAAAAAAAAAAAAAAAAAAAAAAAAAAAAAAAAAAAAAAAA
>PVKC010012681.1:0-23550 GCA_004027635.1 Crocidura indochinensis
TGTGTGTGTGTGTGTGTGTGTGTGTGTGTGTGGTTTTTGGGTCACACCCGGCAGTGCTCAGGGGTTATTCCTGGCTCCATGCTCAGATAATTGCTCCTGGCAGGCACGGGGGACCCTATGGGATGCCGGGAATCGAACTCATGGATTTGGAGGATTAATCTCATTAAAATGGCCATACTCCCCAAAGTATTGTACAGATTTAATGCCATCCCTAAGATACTCATGACATTCTTCAAAGAAAAGAATCAAATACCTCTGAAATGTATTTGGAACAATAAAACAATATTTGGGAAAAGCAATATAAGTGGCATTACTTTTCCCAACTTTAAACTGTATTACAAAGCAATAGTTTTCAAGGAATAAAGACAGACCCTCAGATCAGTGGAATAAACTTGAGTACTCAGAGAATGTTCCCAGACATACAATCATCTAATTTTTGATAAAAGAACAAGAAATCTTAAATGAAGCAAAAAAAGCCTCTTCAACAAGTGGTGTTAGCTCAACTGGTTAGACACTTGCTATAAAGTGAACTCAGACCCCTAGATAACACCATGTACAAAGGTAAAATACAAATGGATTAAAAACCTGGATATTAGACCTGAAACCATACGGTATATAGGACAACACGTAGGTAAAGCACTCCATGACATTGAGATTAAAGGCATCTTTAAGGAGGATGGGGCCGGAGAGATAGCATGGAGGTATGGCGTTTGAGTTTATCAAAGACTTCTATTTTATTGGTTCATATTCTTTGAGTACTTTTTCCATTGACTGATCATTTGCCTTAAGGTTCTTTTCCAATTTCTTCTGCTGTGTGAAGTTTTTCTGCATTTCATCTTTCAGTTCACTGATTCTGTCCTCGCTGCTGTTACCTTGTTGGAGAGGCTTTCCAATGAGGTTTTTAGTTCATTTATCATGTTTTTCAGATGTGTTATTTCAGTTTGGAGTTTTCCTATTTCTTTCTTTGTGCTCTGTTCATTTAGAACTATCTTTTATTTGATTTCCTTGAGGATTCTTCATATTTCTATTCTAAACTTTTCATCTGAGAGATTAATCAGATGCATTTTGGAATTATCAGAGCTGCCATCTTCATTTAGTATTTCTGATGTTGGCTTGCATTTTTCCCATTGTCATGCTTGCTGTGTGGTATTTTCTACACTTTATGGTGGAGCTCATTTACTACAGATGCATGCACTCAACCTGCTCAGGTGTTTTTTTAGTACCTGCAGTGCCCACAAGCCCTCAGTAGTGGTGTTGGTGGCGGAAACCTGGACAGGTGTCCAGGGTACCTCAGTCTTTCTGCTTTCTTCAGGGATTCTGTGTGGGGATTGGTCTCAGACATGTGCTGCTCAGGCATCCACATTAAAGATGATGGTGACCCAGACTCATCATATTCAGGTGTATCCAGGGCATCTCAGTCTCTGCTTTCTTCAGGGATTCAGTGTGAAAATTGGTCTCAAACCCGAACTGCTCAGGTACCCACAGTAGAGATGTTGGCAACCTGGACTCACCCTGTTCCTGCATGTTCCAGGCACCCCAGTCTCTGATTTCTTCAGTGATTCTGTGTGGAAGTTGGTCTCAAACCCTCACTGCTCAAGCACCCACAGTAAAGATGATGGCAACCTGGACTCACCCTGTTCCAGCATGTCCCAGGCAGTCAGTTTCTGCTTTCTTTCTTTTTTTTTTTTTTTTTTTTTTTTGGTTTTTGGGTCACACCGGTGACGCTCAGGGGTTACTTCTGGCTATTTGCTCAGAAGTCGCTCCTGGCAGGCACGGGGGACCATATGGGGAACCGGGGGATCGAACCGCGGTCTGTCCTAGGTTAGCGCAGGCACCTTATCTCCAGCGCCACCACCCGGCCCCAGTTTCTGCTTTCTTTAAGAATTCTGTGCGAGGGTTGATTTCAAACCTGCATTATTGAGGCACCCACATTAAAGATGATAGTAACCTGGACTCAGACTGTTCCTTCTCTTTTTTCTTATCTTCGGTTTTCCCTTTCTTTCTCTCCTAATCTATATCTTAGCTAATTATTTTTTTAATTCAAATATTTCTTAAGAGCTTGGATCCATCCTATGAGGGTCAGTCTCCATCAACTTAAGAATAGATCTCTAATGTTTTTTTTTTATGTGTGGGCATGTGTTTGTATAAAGTGGACGCATCTCTGATTGCCAAAACTAAAATGTAAACAATTCATCCTTATAGTGTTTATAGTCCCTCTTATATTTTATCCCCCATCCCCCTTCAGACAACCTTCTATCCTCTCATACCCTATTTCTGATCAATTATCTTTCCTTATTTAACCTTCTTTACCCTCAGTTCTTAACCATTAGGTACTGAGACAGACCTTCTGCCCCAATAAACCACTATCCAGCTGCCAAAGTGAAAGGACATTTTCTCAGTCCCTAACCTCAAGCTATGGCAAGAAACTCCAACCAACACTCCTGCTGACTCATGTTATATGGCCCTTTTTTTCACCCCCTCCCAAATGTGAACTGTTGCATGCTCCTGGACTCAGTTGCAAAAGGATCCCCAGCTCAAGGTAACTATCTGATCCCTTAATGCTTCAAATCACTTCTCAAAGTCAACAAGACTATGGTGTGGGATGAAAATGTGCCCCGGAGTTCACCCCACCCACACACAAAAATATCTCAAAAAACTTAATGGGGATGTCTATATTTCCTCTGTATTTTTAATGTCTCTATAAAATACCACTTATTGAGTTTATTCCCAAATGTAAAGGTAATCTTCTACATCACTTATTTTTTTTCAAATTTAATTTTATTTTTTAATATATATTTAATTAACCTGTTTTGCTTCTTCTTGGTATGAAAATATAGAATAAAAAGTCTTGCCTGTGATAAAAGCTCAGGTAAAAACCAGGGCACAGAGATTGTGTAACCTGTCATTCTTTCTCCCAAATGCACCAGCAATCTAATATGGTACCTTTCCCTTTTTCATTGGCACTGTAAAATTGGGGAAATTTTATGCACAGAAGCAAGCTCTTATCCACTAAGGATAAAAACTCATATATTTTATAATATATGGGTGTCTTTAACCCTGAACATGTGTCATGTGGACCCAGCTTAAACTCCATGTGATTGGACAATGACCATCCAATCCAGATCCTCAGATCTCAGAAGTAGAACTAACACAGTTTCTTGAAACAGCACCAGAAACCAAACTCCTCCCTGTGAAATTCCTAATACCAATCTGGCACCAACTTCACCAGTTTTGACATGACATCCTGACAACAAACAACAACAACTTGATCTAAGAGAGGGTTGCCCTATCTCATTACCTAACAGTATGTTGAAATCAGAAGGAATGCCATCCTTTGCTCCGTGAAAAAAACCAAGATTTCTATCTACAGAAGACTGATTTTGACAAACATGACTGGGCAGTATCTATTGTGGGACAATTAAGAAAGATCTTATGGGGCCCGGGGTATAGCATGGAGGTAAGGCATTTGCCTTTCATGCAAAAGGTCATCGGTTTGAATCCCGGTGCCCCATATGGTCCCTCGTGCCTGCCAGGAGCAATTTCTGAGCATGGAGTCAGGAGTAACCCCTGAGCACTGCCGGGTGTGACCCCCCCAAAAAAAACAACAACAAAAAAAAGAAAGATCTTAGTCTAGGCCTCGGCTTAGTATTTGTACAAAAATTAAGATCTCTAATTTCAGACATCTGATTTTGACAACTGTGACTGAGCAGAATTTCTGGAACCGTAATGAGAGACTTTATACTAGTTTTTGTCTTAGGATCTGAACTAAAACCAAGACCACTATTTAAAGAAGACTGATTACAACAGTGATGAAACAGAACGTTTAAAACCAGAAAGAAAGACTATATACTATCCTTCGTCCCATGACCAAATACCAAGATCTCTAACTACAGAGGCCTGACATTGTCATCCACAACTGAGCAGAAAGTTTCCTGGCACCATAAAAAGACCTTGGGGTGTGAAAATGAGTGTGTAGGGAGCCTGTAGTTTTTCCCATGGCAGTATGCTTCAAAGGGCGGAGAAACCCTGCATCTCTTAGTCCAAAATTTGTTTTGTCTAATTTCCTCAATACTTACTGTGCCTATGCAAAAACAAAACAAAACAAAACAAAAAACAAACAACCTCCCCACAAAATCTTGCCACACCAGCCTTCCTTCTTTTGTTTTTTTTTTTATTTATTTATTTTTCTTCTTACCAGTTTTTTTTATCTTTCTTCTCTGGTTTCTTTCTTTCTTTTTATTTTTTTTTAATTTTTTTAATTTTCTTTCCTTCTCGTGGTTATTATATGATGGTGGTTGTTTTTAGTAGCTGAGTGCTATTTTTAGGTAGATCCTGTTTTTTTATAAATGTTTCTTTGGTTTTTTGTACCTTTCTTTTAAATTGACATTTATAACCTCTAGACGGAATTCTCCCAATTTTTCCCCCAACAGAACCACCTAATTTGAATCATCTTGTTCTGCCTGATGAATTGATGGGGGAAAAGGGAAGTTACCAGGACCAAACACTTGTATGAACATTGATTGGAAATACAAAATGATCAGACTCAAATACCGAACCCAAAGTCATTGACAACATAATCAATATGCAATCTTCAACAAGCTATACACAGAGGGGAGCAGTTACACTAGAAGTCTCTAGGGAAAGTGAGGGACATATGGGCTACATGCTGTGAAGAGGGGTGGTGGACAATACTGGTGGTAGGAATGTCTCTGATTTATTGTCTCTATGTACCTTAAATATTACTGTGAAAGATTCGAAATTCACTTTGGTCACAATAAAAATTATTTAAAAGAATAAAAACCTTGGATGCTAAAATTCACATTTATAATGTCCATGGGAAAACAAATGTTAGGAAAGTGTGTTGGAAATGTTATGTTGCAGAAAATTTGGACCTTGTCCTAAGAAACATGGGAAAATGATTAAGGAATTAAAATGTAAACATGGCAAATTTAGGTTCTATAAAATCTCTTGACACTGCATAATAAAGGAAGGATAATGACCAACCAACCCAAGAAGACGTTGGGGCCCTAGTCCTGCACTCATAGTTACCCAAATTAAAGAATCAAACACTGAGAGAGATGTGTAGAATGAAGAGGCCTAAGAATAGGAATTGGAATTCTCTGTAGCTTTAAAATATATCTAAAGCTCAATTTTTGATTCCTGCTGTCTGCTTTAGCATTGGAGACTTTTGTTTTCTTTTTTGGGTCACACCTGGCAGTGCTCAGGGGTTACTCCTGGCTCCATGATCAGGAATTGCTCCTGGCAGACACGGGGGACTATATCGGGCACCGGGATTCGAACCAATGACCTTTTGCATGAAAGGCAAACGCTTTTACCTCCATGCTATCTCCCAGGCCCCAGCGTTGGAGACTTTTTGAACTTTTGTCCCTACTGTGTGAAGCAGCCATAAAGTACCCCACCCACTATAGCTCCAAGGTCACAACAGAAGAAACATCTTTTAGGGCATGATATCAGATGTAGGCTGTCTCCACCTACAAAGGATGAAGCCTGAGGAGAAATACGGTGCACATCATTAAGCTAAAGAACCCTAGCACAACACCTAGAAAGCACCAAACTACAAGCATGACAATGGTGAAACAAAGAAGTCCAACACCATGCATATAGAATAAAGATGGCAGCTCTGATTACTCAAAAGGTGCTAACCACTTACTTAGCCCCTGAGATAAGAAATTTAGAGAGGAATCATGGAGGATTTTCTTGTTTCTTAATAAGCCTCTTCTTGAGAAAAATATATTTCAGTTCTTTTATTTTATGCTAGTATCAAAATTGATTATAGACTATATTTTTCTTTTTTATTAATATTTTATTTAAACTGTCTGTAGAATTCATCATTATGACTAGAATGTGTCTTGGGTTGTTTTTCTTTGGGTCTCTTTTAGCTGGTACTCTTTGGGCATACAGGATTTGATTGCATGAAATCTTTAGCTCTGGGAGTTTCTCTGTGATGATGTCTTTAACTGCTGATTCTTCCTGGGGATCTCCTTCCTGGGTCTCTGGGACTCCAATGATTCTTATGTTGTTTCTGTTGAGTTTAGCAAAGACTTCTATTTTCATCTGTTTACATTCTTTGAGTACTTTTTCCGTTGTGTGATAATTTGCCTTAAGGTTCTTTTCCAATCTCTTCTGCTGTATGGAGTTTTTCTGCATTTCATCCTTCCAGCTCACTGATTCTGTCCTTGCTGCTGTTACCCTGTTGGAGAGGCTTTCCGTTGAGGTTTTTAGTTCATCTATCATGTTTTTCAGATCTGTTATTTCAGTTTGGAGTTTTCTGATTTCTTTCTTTGTGTTCTGTTCAGCTAGAGCTGTTTTCTTTGATTTCCATGAGTATCCTCCATATTTCCATTCTAAACTTTTCATCTGAGAGATTAATCAGATGGTTGGTATTTTTTGGGTCATCAGAGATATCATCTTCATTCTCTGTGCAAGGTTTCCCCATTGTCACACTTGTAGTGTGCTTTTTTTTTTTGGCATGTTATGTTTGGGTTCATTTGTTAGAAAGAGCGCATGGCCATAAAGCTAAGTGACTGTGTTCTTCTGGAGCCTCTAGGAGAGTGATTTTGCTGGGTCCTTCTTGGCCCACTCAGGAGAGGTTCAGGAGAGAGCTAAGGAGAATTTTCATAGAACTCCAAGTAAGCCTGAATTGAACTGAATGAATCACAACTAAGAACCAATAGGTTATAAAGATGGAAATCAGAAAACTTCAAACTGAAACAAGAGGCCTGAAAAGCTTGGTAGGTGAAGTGGAAAAAGCTGATTTTAAAACCTCTCCAACAGACTAACAGCAACTGAGGACAGAATCAGTGAGCTGGGGATGAGATGCATAACAACTCCATACAACAGAAGAGATCGGAAAGAGCCTTAAAGCAAATGATCAGAAGATGGAAAAGATACAAAAAGAATGTTAACAGATGAAAATAGATGTCTTTGAAAAACTCAACAGAAACAACATAAGAATCACTGGAGTCTCAGAAAAATAGGAAGAAAATCTGCAAAAAAAAAAATCAACTGTCAAGGATATTTTTTGCAGAGAAATTTCTAGAGCTAGATACTGCATGCAAACAAATTCTGCATGCCTGAAGAGTACCAGCTAGAAGAGATACAAGTAAAAGCACTTCAGGACACATTCTAGATATAATAATGAATCCCACAGATAAGGATAGAATACTAAAAGCAGAAAGATCAAAAAGAGAAATTACATTCAAAGAAGCATCCTTAAGATTTAAAGTAGGGGCCAGGCGGTGGCGCTGGAGGTAAGGTGCCTGCCTTACCGCGCTAGCCTTGGACAGACTGCGGTTCAATCCCCCGTGCCCCATATGGTCCCCCAGGCCAGGGGCGACCTCTGAGTGCATAGCCAGGAATAACTCCTGAGCATCACTGGGTGTGGCCCCCCCCAAAAAAAACCAAAAAAAAAAAAAAAAGATTTAAAGTAGATATGTCACAAGAAACCCTCAAGACCAGAAGGCAGTGGTGGGATATAGAGACAAAAATCAATGAAATGAATGCTTTGCCTAGAACACTGCATTCTGTCAGACTCACTTTCAGGTTAGAAGGAAGTATGCATAACTTCACAGATAAACAGCAGATCAGAAACTTTACAGACTCAAAACCATCCTTCAAAGAAAATCTGAAACGTCTACTTTGGTAAGATGAACCAATATACACACAAAAATTCTACATAAAGATGTAGCTTCATATGAATGATTTAGGTGGGTTTCTGTTTCTTTAATTTTCTGAAAAAGCCTGAAAAGGATTGAAGGTTTGAAATAAGTCATTAGTGAATCCTAATTAGTGAATTAGATCTGGCTTTTGTTTTGTGACAATGGTAAAATATAAGTGGATTAATGACCTTGATATCAGGCCTAAAACCATAAACTATAAAGAACAAAACTTGATGATACCACTTAATGATATTGAGACTCAAGACAGTTTCAAGGCGGAAACATCATTGTTCAAACAAGTGGAATCAGAGATAAAAAAAATGAAACTATATGAAGCTGAGAAGCTTCTGCATCTCAAAGAAAATAGTGACTGGATACAAGACCATCAATAGAATGGAAGAAACTATTTACCCAATACCTATCAGATAAGGGGCTAATATCTAAGATATGCAAGATACTGACTGAACCTTTTAAAGATTTTTTCTTTATTTTAGCATCTTACAAATATGATTTTTTCTTTATTTAAACATCTTACAAATATGATTGTGATTATGTTTCAGTCATGTAAAGAATACCCCTCTTCACTGCAGTATTCTCACCACCAATGTCCCAAATCTCCCTCCATCCCACCCCACACCACTTGTACTTTAGACAGGCTTTCCAGTTCCCTCATTCATTCACATGATTATGGTAGTTCTGTGCAGTTATTTCTATAACTGCACTGTCACTGTCACCACTCTTTGTGGTGAGCTTCATGAAGTGAGCTGGAAGTTCCAGCCCTCCTCTCATTGTCTCTGAGGATTGTTGCAAAGATGACTTTTATTTTTCTTAAAACCCATAGATGTGTGAGACTATTCTGCGTCTCATCTCTCTCCCTTGACTTATTTCACTCAGCATGATAGACTCCATGTACATCCATGTATAGGAAATTTTCATGACTTCATCTCCTGATGCCTGCATAATATTCCATTGTATATATGTACCACAGTTTCTTTAGCCATTCGTCTGTTGAAGGGCATCTTGGTTGTTTCCAGAGCCTGGCTATTGTGAATAGTGCTGCAATAAATATAGGTGTGAGGAAGGGGTTTTTGTATTGTATTATTGTGTTCCTAGGGTATATCCCTATGAGTAGAATAACTGGGTCGAATGGGAGCTCAATATCCAGTTTTAGGAGAAATCTCCATATCGCTTTCAATATAGGATGGACTAGATGGCATTCCCACCAACAGTGGATAAGAGTTCCTTCTCTCCACATAACCACCAGCACCGATTGTTCTCATTCTTTGTGATGTGTGCCAATCTCTGTGGCATAAGATGGCATCTCATGGTTGTTTTGATTTGCATCTCCCTGAGAATTAGTGATAAGGAGCATTTTTTCATGTGCCTTTTGGCCATTTGTATTTCTTCTTTGTCAAAGTGTCTGTCCATTTCTTCTCCCCATTTTTTGATGGGGTTAGATTTTTTTTCTTGTAAAGTTCTGTCAGTGCCCTGTATATTTTGGATATAAGCCCTTTATATGATGGGTATTGTGTGAATAGTTTTTCCCACACGGTGGGTGGCTCTTGTATCCTGGGCACTATTTCTTTTGAGGTGCAGAAGCTTCTCAGCTTAATGTATTCCCATCTGTTGATCTCTGCTTCCATTTGTTTGAAAAGTGCAGCTTTCTCTTTGAAGATGCCTTTAGTCTCAATGTCATGGAGTGTTTTACCTACATGCTGTTCTATATACCTTATGGTATAAGGTCTGATATCAAGCTCTTTAATCCATTTGGATTTTACCTTCATACATGATGTTAACTGGAGGTCTATGTTCACTTTTTTGCAAGTGGCTAACCAGTTCTTCCAGCACCACTTGTTGAAGAGGTTTTCCCTGCTCCACTTAGAATTTCTTGCTCCCTTGTCAAAAATTAGGTGATTGTATGTCTGGAGAACATTGTCTGAGAATTCAAGCCTATTCTACTGATCTGAAGGTCTGTCTTTATTCCAATACCATGCTGTTTTGATAACTATTGCTTTGTAGTACAGTTTAAAATTGGGGAAAGTAATGCCTCCCATTATCCTTTTCCCTAGGAGTGCTTTAGCTATTCTAGGGTGTTTATTGTTCCAGATGAACTTCATAAGTGTTTGATCCACTTCTTTGAAGAATGCCATGGGTATCTTTATAGGAATCGCATTAAATCTGTTCAATGCTTTGGGTAGTATTGCCATTTTAATGATGTAAATCCTGCCAATCCATGATCAGTGTATGTGTTTCGATTTCTGTGCGTCCTCTCTTATTTCTTGGAGCAGGATTTTATAGTTTTCTTTGTATAGGTCCTTCACGTTTTTGGTCAAGTTGACTCCAAAATATTTGAATTTCTTTGGCACTAATGTGAATGGGATTGCCTTCTTGACTTCCTTCTCTTCGCTAACATTATTGGTGTATAAAAAGGCCATTGATTTCTGTATGTTAATTTTGTAGTCTGCCACCTTGCTATTTGAGTCTATTGTTTCTAGAAGAGTTTTGGTAGAGTCTTTAGGGTTTTCTAACTGTAGTATCATGTCATCTGCAAGCAGTGAGAGCTTGACTTCTTCCTTTCCTATCTGGATTCCCTTTATATCTTTTTCTTGCCTGATCGCTATAGCAAGCACTTCCAGTACTATGTTGAAGAGGAGTGGTGAGAGCGGACAGCCTTGTCTTGTACCAGAATTTAGAAGAAAGGGTTTTAGTTTTTCTCCATTGAGGATAATATTTGCCATTGGCTTGTGGTAGATGGCTTTAGCTAGATTGAGGAAGGTTCCTTCCATTCTCATCTTGCTGAGAGTTTTGATCAAGAATGGGTGTTGGATCTTATCAAATGCCTTCGCTGTGTCTATTGATATGATCATGTGATTTTTATTTTTCTTCTTGTTGATGTTGTCTATGATGTTGATAGATTTGCGGTGTTAAAACATTCTTGCATTCCTGGGATGAAACCTACTTGGTTGCAGTGTACGATCTTAATGATGCACTGGGTCCTATTTGCCAGGACTTTGTTGAAGATCTTTGCATCTGTATTCATCACAGATATTGGTCTGTGATTTTCTTTTTTGGCAGCATCTCTGTCTGGTTTTGGTATGAAGGTGATGTTGGCTTCATAAAAGCTGTCTGGGAGTGTTTCTGTTTTTTCAATTTCATGGAAGAGCCTGACTAGGAATGGTCGTAGCTCCTGTTGAAAGGTTTGAAACTATTCAGTAGTAAATCCTTCTGGGTTTGAACTTTTCTTTTTGGGCAGATGTTTGATTATAGTTTCAATTTTCAATATTGATTGGGGTGCTTAGATATGCTATATCCTCCTTACTTAACTGTGGAAGGTTATAAGTGTCTAAGAATTTATCTATTTCTTCTAGGTTCTCATGTTTAATAGCATAAAGTTTCTCAAAGTAGTCTCTAATTACCCTTTGGATCTTTGTAGTATCTGTCGTGATCTCCCCCTTTTTATTTCTAATATGGGTTATCAGGTTTCTCTCTTTCTTTGTGAATTTTGCCAATGGTCTATCAATCTTGTTTATTTTTTCAAAGAACCAACTTCTGCTTTCATTGATCTTTTGGATTTTTTTTTTGTGTTTCCACTTCTTTGATTTCTGCTCTCAGATTTGTTATTTCCTTCTCTCTCCCTATTTTTGGATCGTTTTGTTGAGCACTTTCTAATTCTATCAGTTGCGTCATTATGCTATTCAGATAGGCCACTTCTACTTTTCCTCTCAGGACCGCTTTTACTGTGTCCCATAGATTCTGGCAGTTTGTGTCTTCATTATCATTTGTTTACAGGAAATATTTGATTTCCTTTTTGATTTCATCTCAGACCCACTGGTTGTTCAGTAGTAGGCTGTTAAAATTCCAATTGTTAAAGTTTTTCTTCTGTGTGCCTTTGTAGCTCACATCTAATTTCAGAGCCTTGTGGTAATCCAAGTTAACCTGCACGATTTCTATCCTCTTGATTTTATGAAGGTATGTTTTATGTGTCAGCATATAGTCTGTCCTGGAGAATGACCCATGTACATTGGAGAACAATGTGTATCCAGGCTTTTTGGGGTGGAGTGTCCTATATAGTCCTATTTCTTCCATTACTCTTTTCATGGCTAGTATGTTTTTGTTGGGTTTCAGTCTGGTTGACCTATCAAGTGTTGGCAGGGCCGTGTTGAAGTCTCCCACAATTATTGTGTTATTATTGATGTCTTCTTTCAGATTTGTCAGTAATTTTTTAGATAATTTGCTGGTTTCTCATTAAGTGCATATATGTTTAATAGTCTGATTTCTTCCTGTTGCATGTATCTCTTGGTTAGTACATATTGTCCATCTTTTTCCCTTACAACTTTTCTGAGTATAAAGTTAGTGTATCAGATATTAATAAGGCCACCCCAGTTTTTTGAGGGTGTTGTTTGCTTGGATGATTTTTCTCCATCCTTTGATTTTGAGTTTATCTTTGTTCTGACTATTCAGATGTGTTTCTTGCAGGCAGCAGAATGTTGGATTCATTTTTTGACCCATTTTGCCACTCTGTGTCTTTTAATTGGTGAATTTAGTCCATTGGCATTGAGGGAGATAATTGTCATAGGATTTAATGTCATCCTTTTAGATAAGTTTGCTGTGTTTGTTGGTCTCTCTTGTCTTAAAGTAGACCTTTCCATTTTTCCTTTAAGGATGGTTTTCCATCTATGAAGTTTCTGAGCTGTTGTTTATCCATGAAGCTATGTATTTTTCCTTCAAACCTGAACATGAGTTGGGCTGTGTGCAGTATTCTTGGTGATGCCTCCATTTCATTCAGTCTTGTCACAATATCCCACCACTGTCTTCTGGCCTTGAGAGTTTCTTGTGACATATCTGCTGTAAGTCTTAGGGATGATCCTTTGAATGTAATTTCCCTTTTTGATCTTGCTGCTTTCAGTATTCTATCTCTATCTGTGGGATTTGTCATTGTAACAAGGATGTGTCTGTGGGTGTTTTTCTTTGGGTCTCTTTTAGTTGGTACTCTTCGATCATGCAGGGTTTGATTGCATGAGTCTTTAACTCTGGGAGTATCTCTTTGATGATGTCTTTGACAGTTTATTTTTCCTGGAGATCTCCTACCAGGGCCTCTGGGACTCCAATGATTTTTATGTTGTTTCTGTTGAGCTTATCTATTTTCATCTGCTCACATTCCTTGAGTATATTTTCCATTGCCTGATCATTTGTCTTAATTTTCTTTTCCACTTTCTTCTGTTGTGTTGAGTTTTTCTGCATCTCATCTTCCAGCATGGCGATTCTGTCCTCAGCTGCTGTTACCCTGCTGGGGGGCTAGCCACTGAGTTTTCCAGTTCAGTTACCGTGTTTTTCAGATCTGCTGTTTCAGTTTGGATTTTTCTGATTTCTCTCTGTGTTCTGTTCAGATAGATCTATACTTTCTTTGAGTTCTATAAATATCTTCCATATTGCTATTCTAAACTCCTTATCTGAGAGGTTAATCAGATGGTTGGAATTTTTAGGTTATTCGAGCTATTGTCTTCATTCTCTGTGCATGGTGTTTGCCTGTGAGGTTACCCCCATTGTTATGCTTGCAGTGTGATTTTTTTTCTGCATGTTGTGTTGGGGTTCTTTGGTTAGAAAGAGTGCACAGCTGAGAAGCGAAGCAGACTGGCCATGCTCTTCTGGAGCCTCTGGGAGAGCTATTTTTGTGGGCCCTTTTTGGTCCACTCCCAAAGTTTCAGAGACAGGATAGTGGAAAAACACTCACAGGCAACACTCACAGTCAGAAATCACTGGACAAGTGTAGATTTTTCCAGCCTGATGTCACAAACGCGGGATCTTCCTTTCTGCAGAATACTGCGGATATCTGGTTTTCATGGTCTGTTACAGCTCCTTGGCACTCTGGTCCTTGGATGACCCTCTCAGAGAGATATTTTTGTAGGCCCTTTTCGGCCCACTTCCAAGAGGTTTTGGAGACAGGACAGTGGAAAAACACACACAGGCAACACTCAAAGTCTGGAATCACTGGGCGACTGTAGATTTTCCCAGCCTAACGTCACAATCAGTGAACCTTCCTTTCTGCAGAATACTGTGGATAGCTGGTTTTCATGGTTCGACATAGTTCCTTTGTGCTCCCGCCCTTTGATGAGCCTCTGAGAGAACTATTTTTGTGGGCCCTTTTCGGCCCACTCCCAAAACATTTCAGAGACATGAAAGTGGAAAAACATGCACAGGCAACACTCACAGTTGGGAATCACTGGGCAGGCGTAGATTTTCCCAGCCTCATACTCACAGAACTTAACAAGAAAAAATATTAAAAAATGGGGAGAAGAAATGAACAGACACTTTCTCAAAGAAGAATTACAAATGGCCAAAAGGCAAATGAAAAAATGCTCCACATTACTAATCATCAGGGAGATCCAAATCAAAACAACAATAAGGTACCATCTAATGCCACAGAGACTGGATGGAACACATCACAAAGAACAAGCATAATCAGTGCTCACCGGTCAGTGGGGAGAAAGAAACTCTTATTTACTGCTGGTTGGAATGTGTCTTTATGGACACTATAGAGATTCCTAAAAAACTTGACATTAAACTCCCATCTGATCCAACTATACCACTCCTAGGGATATACTCTAGAACACAAAAACACAATACAAAAATGCCTTTTGCACACCTGTGTTCATTGCAGTGCAATTTACAGTAGCCAGAATCTGTAACCAACCCACTTGACTGAAACAAATGAATGGCTAAAGAATCTGTCGTATATATACAGAATGGAATATTATGGATTCATCAGTAAAAATGAAGGCATGAAATTTTCCTATACATTGATAGATGTGGAAATTATTATACTGAGTGCAATAAGTCAGAGGGAGTGTGGTAGACACAGAGCAGTCTCACTCACCGGTGCGATTCAAGAACAGTAAAAGACAGTGTAATAATAATACCCAGAGGCAATAGAAATGAGGGCTGAAAGAACTGTCCCACAATATGAAGTTTACCACAGAGTGGTGAGTGCAATTAGGGAAATAGCTACCCTAACAACCTTCATGACAATGTGAGTGAGTGAGAGAAGTAGAATGCCTGTTTTGAAGACAGGCAGGTAGTGGGGGAATAGTCAGATGGTTATCATTGTTGGTGGAAACATTGCACTGATGATGGGAGTTTTCTTTTTTTTATAACTGAAGGCCACTATAAACATTTTTATAATCATGGTGCTTAAATAAATATATTTTTAAAAAGAGTTTAATTTTTATTTTGTTTCATTTTTATTGTTTATCCTGCTACCAAACTCAATCTCAGAGAAATTTATCCTTCTCAGTTTAACCCTGATAAAACTATGGAAAAAATAGCTTCTTACTAATTAATTAAAAAATGTCACTGACTCATCAGTACCTGGCAAGTCACATTATAATTTACTTCAATCAACTTCCATCCAGGAGACATTTTATTCTGTTACCTGAATGATGATAAATACTATTTTCATAAGTTGATTCTTTACCTTGTACCATTTTGAAGACAAGAGTGACTCTCAGTATATGAGGAGTTTCTACCAGACCTTAGAGTGAGTAAACACACCCAATCACACAGGGATCTGCCACTGCTACAGTATTGTCCCAGAGCTCTGTGGTGCAACTGTAGCCCTCTTAGAGAATGTATCACAATGCATGGTCTCAAGTGGTGAACCATCAACAGACTCACAAAAAATGACTCAAACTCAATAGATATGTTGGAATGGCTAAAATTGCAACGTTTATGCCCATGATAATAAGTAAAATAAATAAAAATAAATAATAATAAATAAAATCTGATTCACTCTAATATAGGTAGATATCACTTGAGGGTTTTTTTTATGTTCATTGCGTTAGGTCATTTAGATGAAAACAAAGTATCACAAAAGAAAATATCATTGAATTTAAAATATCTGGGTTTCAAAGAAAACTTTGAGAGTCTTTTTGTGCTGCATCAATCTGATGCTCAAAAATACAGTGGATACAACTGAGCTGAAAGTTTCCTGACACCACAAAAAGACCTTGGGGTGTGAAAATGAGCATGTATGAAGCCGGTAGCTGTTCCCATGATAGTATGCTTCAAGGGCGGAGTAACCCTGTATCTCTAGGCCAAGGAAATTCCCTTTCTAATTTCCCCAAACTTACTGTGCCTATGTAAAAAAAAAAAAAACAAAAAAAATGAAACAAAAAAAAACAAAAACAAAAACACATAAAACCTTGCCACACCAGCCCTTCTTCCTATTTTTTTTTGTTATTGTTCTCATGCTTATTATTTGGTTGCTGTTTTACTTGCTGTGTGCTTTCTTGTAATTGCTGGTTTTTGTTTTTTGTTTTTGTTTCTTTTTTGTTTGTTTGGTTTGGTATGTTTTTTTTTCCTTTATTGGGGGGGGGGTCACACCAGGCAGAGCCCAGGGGTTACTCCTGACTCTACACTCAAAAGTCCCCCTGGCAGGCTCGGGGGACCATATAGGATGCTGGGATTTGAACCACAATCCTTCTGCATGCAAAGTAAACGCCCTACCGCTGTGCTATCATTCCTGCCCCTCCTTTCATCTTTTGAATTGATATCTCTAACCTCTAGATGATCTCCTCCCAGTATTTTTTTCTTTTTTTTTTCTCACATAACTTGAATCATTTTGTCCTGCCTCATAAATTGAGGGGAAAATGGATGATACCAGGACCACACAGTTGTATGAACATTGAGTAAAAATAAAAAATAATCAGACTGTTGGAAGCCATTGTTGGAAGCCCCTTTTTACATAGAGTGGAGGCCCGGATACCTGTGCTAAAAAACTGCTTACAGCATATTGTAGCTGCTGGTGTCTTTTCCCTGGACTTAAAGAATAGAGGGCATAAACCAGTAAAGCAAGGTGCAGATAGATACCTTAGGCTATACATTAGACCCTTAGCATAAAATCTGCTCCAGTAAAGCAGATACATTAGGCTATATACATTAGATCCTTCCTGTGAGAACAGCTGCTATGCCTTATCTGGTCAATCTTTATTGCAATATTGTTATTAAAGCTATCACAGAAATGAGACCCTGTGTAAAAATTACCACCCCCTAACCCCCTTTGTTCACTCACACTATGCTCACTCCTCAAAATAAACTTGGCTGTTTGGGATTTCATCTAGAGTCATTTCTCTTCCCAGACTTTTATCTTACAGGTCGAATCCTCTTCGTGAACTCAAAATAATTACTCTGCATTCCTCGACGACCCTGCTGGCCAGGGTCCGGGGGATAGCATCAGACTTAAACACCAAACACAAAGTAAAAAACAACAGAATCAATACCGAATCTACAACAAGTTATACACAGAGAAGACCAGTTACACTTAGAAGTCCAAGGGGCAAACGAGGGAGATATAGGATGCATGCTAAGAACAGGGTGGAGGGAAGACAATACAGGTGGTGGAAATGTCCCTGATTCATTGTCACTATGTACCTTAAATATTACTGTGAAAGATATGTAATCTGCTTTGTTCACTATAAAAATAAAAAGAAGTACAGTGGAGAAGCCAAGCTACATAATTAGAGAGGGTATTTATTATAAGATCCTTAATAAAAGAGCTCAAACACTTCAGCAGAAGGGAAACAACTGTGGATGCTGAACCCCTAATAAACTAACTCTCCTGTTGCTATTTACAAGAACTCTGTCATTGTGCCTATTGTTCCTCTTATTTGCAGCTGGTACCAGGGTCTTTGAGAGCAATGATATACCACATATAGCATCAAGAGTCACTGCATTGTAGAATAATAATCTTTAGAGCTGATTGCTATTTTTTAAAAATATTTTATTTAAACACCTTGATTACATACATAATTGTGTTTGGGTTTCAGTCATGTAAAGAACACCACCCATCACCAGTGCAACGTTCCCATCACCATTGTCCCAAATCTCCCTCCTCCACACCAACCCTCTGCCTGTACTACAGACAGGCTCTCCATTTCCTTCATACATTCTCATTATTAGGACAGTTCAAAATGTAGTTATTTCTCTAACTAAACTCATCACTCCTTGCGGTGAGCTTCATGAGGTGAGCTTGAACTTCTAGCTCTTTTCTCTTTTGTGTCTGAAAATTATAATTATTGCAAGAATGTCTTTCATTTTTCTTAATACCCATAGATGAGTGATACCATTCTGCGTTTTTCTCTCTCTATGACTGATTTCACTCAGCATGATAGATTCCATGTACATCCATGTATAGGAAAATTTCATGACTTATCTCTCCTGACAGCTGCATAATATTCCATTGTGTATATGGACCACAGTTTCTTTAGCCATTCTTCTGTTGAAGGACATCTTGGTTGTTCCCAGAGTCTTGCTATGGTAAATAGTGCTGCAATGAATATAGGTGTAAGGAAGGGGTGTTTGTATTGTATTTTTGTATTCCTAGGGTATATTCCTAGGAGTGGTATAGATGGATCGTATGGGAGCTCGATTTCCAGTTTCTGGAGGAATCTTCATATCACTTTCCATAAAGGTTAAACTAAACGACATTCCTACCAGCAGTGGATAAGAGTTCCGTTCTCTCCACATCCCGCCAAAACTGTTTGTTCTCTGTGGTGTGTACCATTCTCTGTGGTGTGAGGTGGTACCATTCTCTGTGGTGTGAGGTGGTACCTCATAGTTGTTTTGATTTGCATCTTCCTGATGATTAGTGACATGGAGCATTTTTTTCATGTGTCTTTTGGACATTTGTATTTCTTCTTTGTCAAAGTTTCTGTCCATTTCTTCTCCCCATTTTTTTGATGGGATTAGATGTTTTTTTCTTGTAAAGTTCTGTCAGCGCCTTGTATATTTTGGAAATTAGCCCCTTTTCTGATGGGTATAGGGTGAATAGTTTCTCCCACTCAGTGGGTGGCTCTTGTATCCTGGGCGCTATTTCCTTTGAGGTGCAGAAGCTTCTCAGCTTAATATATTCCCATCTATTAATATCTGCTTTCACCTGCTAGGAGAGTGCATTTTCCTTCTTGAATATGCTTGTAGTCTCAATGTCCTGGAGTGCTTTGCCTACTTGATGTTCTATGTATCTTATGGTTTCAGGTCTGATATCAAGGTCTTTCATCCACTTGGATTTCATCTTCGTACTTGATGTTAGCTGGGGGTGTAAGTTCAAATTTTTGCAAGTGGCTAGCTAGTTGTGCCAACACCAGTTGTTGAAGAGGCTTTCTTTGCTCCATTTAGGATTCCGTGCTCCTTTATCAAAAATTAGGTGATTTTATGTCTGGGGAACACTTTCTGAGTATTCAAGCCTATTCCACTGATCTGAGAGCCTGTCCTTATTCCTATACCATGCTGTTTTGATAACTATTACTTTGTAGTAAAGTTTGTAATTGTGGAAAGTAAATCCTCCAATGTTCATTTTCCCAATGATTGCTTTCGCTATTCTAGGGTGTATATTGTTCCAAATGAATTTCAAAAGTGCCTGATACACTTCTTTGAAGAATGTAGTGGGGATCTCTAGAGGGATCGCACTAAATCTGTATAATGTCTTGGGTAGTATTGCCATTTTGATGATGCTAATCCTTCCCATCCATGAGCAGGGTATGTGTTTCCATTTCCGCATATTCTCTCTTGTTTCCTGGAGCAGAGTTTCATAGTTTTCTTTGTATAGGTCGTTCACATTTTTAGTCAAGTTGATTCCAAGATATTTGAGTTTGTGTGGCACTATTGTGAATGGGGTTGTTTTCTTAATGTCCATTTCTTCCTTATTACTGTTGGTGTATAGAAAGGCCTTTGATTTTTGTGTTAATTTTGTAGCCTGTCACCTTGCTGTATGAGTCTATTTTTTCTAGAAGCTTTTTGGTAAAGTCTTTAGGGTTTTCTAAGTAGAATATCATGTCATCTGCAAAAAAGTGAGAGTTTGAATTCTTCCTTTCCTATCTGGATTCCCTTGATATCTTTTTCTTGCCTAATTGCTATAACGAGTACTTCCAGTGCTATGTTGAATAGAAGTGGTGAGAGAGGACAGCCTTGTCTTGTGCCAGAATTTAGAGGGAAGGTTTTTAGTTTTTCTCCATTGAGGATAATATTTGCCTCTGGCTTGTGGTAGATGGCCTTAATTATATTGAGAAAGGTTCCTTCCATTCCCTTCTTGCTGGGAGTTTTGATCAAGAATGGGTGTTGAACCATATCAAATGCCTTCGCTGCATCTATTGATATGATCATGTGATTTTTGTTTTTCTTGTTTTTGATGTTGTGTATTATGTTGATAGATTTATAGATGTTAATCCATCCTTGCAATTCCTGGGATGAAACCTATTTGATCGTAGTCGATGATCTTCTTAATGAGGCATTGTATTCTGTTTGCCAGAATTCTGTTTAGGATCTTTGCATCTGCATTCATCAGCGATATTGGTCTGTAATATTCTTTTTTCGATGCATCTCTGTCTGGTTTAGGTATCAAGGTGATGTTGGCTTCATAAAAGGTATTTGGAAGTGTTTCTGTTTCTTCGATTTCTTGAAAGAGTATTGCCTGGATTGGTAGTAGTTCCTCTTTGGAAAGTTTGAAAGAATTCATTAGTGAATCTGTCTTGGCCTGGGCTTTTGTTTTTGGACAGACATTTGATTACTGTTTTAATTTCATCAATAGTGATGGGGGTGTTTAGATATGCTACATCCTCTACCTTCAACCGTGGAAGATTATAAGAGTCCAAGCATTTATCCATTTCTTCCAGGTTCTCATTTTTAGTGGCGTAGAGTTTCTCAAAGTAGATTCTGATTATCCTTTGAATCTCTGACACATCAGTAGTGATCTCTCCTTTTTCATTCCTGATACGAGTTGTCCAGTTTCTCTCTCTCTCTTTCTTTGTTAGTTTTGCCAGTGGTGTATCAATCTTGTTTATTTTTTCAAAGAACCAATTTCTGCTTTCATTGATCTTTTGGATTGTTTTTTGGGTTTCCACTTCATTGATTTCTGCTCTCAGCTTTGTTATTTCCTTTTGTCTCCCTATTTTTGGATCCTTTTGTTGAGCACTTTCTAGTTCTATGAGCTGCGTCATTAAGCTACTCAGGTAAGCCCCTTCTTCGTTCCTGATGTGTGCTTGCAAAGCTATAAATTTCCTCTCAGCACTGCTTATGTTGTGTCTCATAAGTTCTGATAGTCTGTGTCTTCATTATTATTTTTTCCAGGAACCTTTTGATTTCCTCTTTGATTCCATCATGGACCCACTGGTTATTCAGTATGAGGCTGTTTAACTTCCAGGTGTTAGAGTTTTTCTTTTTTGTTCCTTTGGAATTCACAAATAATTTCAGAGCCTTGTGGTCAGCAAAGGTAGCCTGTAAAATTTCTATCCTCTTAATATTATGAAGATATGTTTTATGTGCCAGCATGTAATCTATCCTGGAGAATGTCCCATGTACATTGGAGAAGAAAGTGTATCCAGGTTTCTGGGGATGGAGTGTCCTATATATATACACTAGGCCTCTTTCTTCCATTTCTCTCTTCAGGTCCAGTATATTCTTATGGGTTTCAGTCTGATTGACCTATCCATTGATGACAAAGCCGAGTTTAGGTTTCCCACCATTATTGTGTTTCTGTTGATGTTATTTTTCAGCTTTGTCAACAATTGTATTAAATATTTTGCTGGACCCTCATTCGGTGCATATATGTTTAGAAGCGTGATTTCTTCCTGCTCTACATACCCCTTGATTAATATATAATGCCCATCTTTGTCCCTTACAACCTTTCTGAGTATAAAGTTAGTATTATCTGATATTAGTATGGTCACTCCAGCCTTTTTATGGGTGTTGTTTGCTTGGATAATTTTCCTCCAGCCTTTTATTTTGAGTCTATGTTTGTTCTGACTATTCAGGTGCGTTTCTTGTAGACAACAAAAAGTTGGATTGATTTTTTTGATCTGTTTTGCCACTCTGTGTCTCTTAACTGGTGCATTTAGTCCATTGACTTTGAGAGAAAGAACTATCCTGGAATTTGATGCCAACTTTATATCGATATTTGGTGTGTCTTTTGGTTAGTCTTGTGTTAAATTAGGTCTTTCATTTTTCTCTTAAGAGTGGGTTTGAGTCTGTAAAGTTTCTGAGCTATTTTTTGTCTGTGAAACATGTATTCTTCCGTCAAACCGGAAGGTTCGTTTTGCTGGGTACAGTATTCTAGGTGAAGCATTCATTTCATTCAATCTTGTCATAATATTCCACCACTGGTTTCTGGCCTTGAGTGTTTCTCATGACAGATCTGCTGTAACTCTCAAGGATGCTCCCTTAAATGTAATTTTCTTTTTTGATCTTGCTGTTTGCAGAATTATGTCTCTAATTGTGGGATTCGTCATTGTGACTAGGATGTGTCTTGGGGTATTTTTTCTGGAGTTTCTTTTGGTTGGTACTCTTTGGCATACAAGATTTGATTTCATATATTCTTTAGTTCTGGAAGTTTCTCTTTAATGATGTTTTTGACCGTTGATTCTTCCTGGAAATTTTCTTCCTGGGTCTCTGGGACTCCAATGATTCTTAAGTTGCTTCTGTTGATCTTATCATAGACTTCTATTTTCATCTGTTCCCATTCTTGGACTATTTTTTTCCACTGTCTTTTCGTTTGTTTTAAGTTTTTTTTTCCAATCTCTCCCGCTGTATGGAGTTGTTATTTATCTCATATTCCACTGCACCAATTCTATTCTCAGCTTCTTCTACCCTGATGTTGAGATCATCCATTTTACCATTCAATTCATTTACTGAGTTTTTCAGGCCTGTTAGTTGACATGTTATTTCAGTCTGGAGTTTTGTGATTTCTGTCATCATATTTTCTTGGTTCTTATTAGTGTTCTGTTCAACTCGGTCCATGGTTTCTTTGAGTTCTTTCAGCATCTTCCATATTGCTTTTTTAAAGTCCTTATCTGAGAGATTCATTACTTCGTTGGTCATTGTCTGGTCATCAGATTTGTCATCTTCATTCTCTATGTCTGACACTGGCCTGCATTGTTTCCCCATTGTCACACTAGTAGTGTGTGTTTTTATGTCTTGCGGTGGCATTCATTAGCTAAATGATTTGCGCAGCCACACTCCTCTGATTTCGCCCTTTTTGGGTGTGTTGATTTTCCTACAATGGAGTGGATTCCTCCGTGGGTGAGGCCTTACGCAGGATCAAATCTAGGCCCAGGCACACAGCAGGGAAGACTGTCCAGAGAGAAATGCTGGGCTTCAGTGATCCAGCACAGTCCTTAGTGTGATTTTTTTCTCTTCTTGTTGCGATGATGTTCTTTCCTTAGAAAGAGTGCACGGCCGCTTTTTGGCTTACTCCCTAGAGTTTCGGGCAACAGGAAAGGAGAGATAAACACGGACAGGATTCTCAGTTTTTCACAGTCAGTTACACTAGGCAGGCGTGGAATGCAGAAATTCTAAGCCTGATGTCACAAACAGGGGACCTGGCTTTTGCAAAGTACTTCTTCTTGCCAGTTTTCATGTTATGGAGGTGTTTCTGGAAGTTCCCACCCTAGATTGGACCTCTGGGAGAGCGAGTATTTTTGGAGCCAATTCGGCCCACTCCCAAGAGGTCCGGACGACAGGAGATGAAAAATAAACACAAAGACAGACTCACAGTTTTTTGCAGTCAGCCCCACTAGGCAGGCGTGGATTTGCAGAAATTCCCAGCCTTACCCTGATTGCTCTTTTTCAAAGAAAGAAAATGTTTGGGTACTGATTTAAACAAATAATATTCTATATTGAAATTTATTAACCAAATGATGTGCATAAACTTAAAATAGTTTTGAGTTCTTATGTTTCTTGACTAGTGATGCTTACTTAGTCCTATTCATTGTCACCTGTAACTGTGAATTGAATGTCACTCAAATATATCTGTCACTCAAAGTGTCAAGAACTTTAGAATATAAAACAAGTTGTTTTTTTTCTTATCTTTTTTTTTTTCGTTTTTGGG
>PVKC010012682.1:0-20769 GCA_004027635.1 Crocidura indochinensis
GGGAATACTCTTAATATATATAGTGCGCATGGGGCACCAGCCTCCACGCTGTTTTGCACGTGTAGACTGGTCAGAAATTGCCATTGACAAACTTAGTGCAATCGAGCAAATCTCAGCACACCCAAAGTTAGGACCCACCATTTCTGACTGCCTGGGCTGCCACCCCAGGAAACCCTGGAGGCCGGGGGCAGAGGAGGGGATGACAGCTGAGGACCTTTCAAGGCTCCCATTGTACCCAAGTTAGAGAGAAGGCTTGCCACATGGGGTCTCCCCAAACCCCATGACAGCTAGAACTAGCCTCCAGCTCAAAAAAGGATCAATAGAGAGTGGGAAGCCAGGATCTGCCCGCCCTCCACCCTGTGCCCTTCCCAGCCTCGTGGTTCTCTCTCTCTCTCTCTCTTTTTTTTTTTTTTTTTGGTTTTTGGACCACACCCGGTGACACTCAGGAGTTATTCCTGGCTATTTGCTCAGAAGTCACTCCTGGCAGGCACGGGGGACCATATAGAGAACCGGGGGATCGAGCCGAGGTCCGTCCTAGGTTAGCGCAGGCAAGACAGGCACCTTACCTGCAGCGCCACTGCTGGGCCCCAACATGGTTCTCTTTTTGTTTTGTTTTTGTTTTGGTGCTTTGTAGGCCTTTCTATGCCCTAGGGCAAAAGAGAAAGACAGAGACAGAGATAACAGAAAAAAAAAACAGAAAGAGACAGAGAGAGAGAGACAGGCAGAAGGAGGGAGATAGAATAGATAGAAAGAAAGAAAAGAGTGAGAGAGAATAGAGGTTAGTGCATGCTCTTTGCTGGCCCTGTTTTGATTGCTGAGTGTAGCCCTAGAGGTTGGCTCAGGTAAACCAGAAGGTACCTCTGTGCAACTTGTGAGACAAGTAAAAAGACAACAATATAAAAGACATATAAAAACCCCAAACAAAAGCAAAACTCATTATTCAATTCTGAAATAATTTTTTGGATTTATTTTAGTCTAATTTTTTATGATCTCCTATATATGTTGACCTCCTTGGTTTTGTCATTAATTTTTTACTACTATATTGATATTCTCAATGTTATTAATAAACAACCAAAGTTATTCATGTTTAAGGAAAGAAAGAGAGAAAAGGAAAGAATGCAAGATTGATTCTGAGAAATCGAATCACGAGATAGTGGAGTTTTGGTCATCTTCTTGTTATACTTTCAGGCTTTAGAGTCATAGAAAAACTGCATTTTAGTTCTGGGCAGAACTAGGATTTATAAATAATTTTAGTTTTTTCTAGGGTTTATAAATTTTTTATTTGTTTATTTTTGATTTGGAGCCATACCCACTGTACACAAGATTTACTCCTGCTATTTGTTTAGGGATTACTCCTTGCAGGTCTTGAGGATTGAACCTGAGTTGGCAGCATGCAAAGAAAATGCCTTTCCTGCTGTACTATCTCTTTTAAAAAATTAATTTACTTTATTTAATTTACATGTATCACATAGTTGTCATAGTTTATCATAATACATTTGTTTCTAAATAAGTGGGAGAAAATTATTAAAAATATAAAGAAAAAGTGAAAAAAAACAAAAGAGAAGAAAAATAAAAGAAATACAGCAACAAGCAAATTTTTGAAAATTCCTGTGTATTCATTAATGTCATTAAGTTATTGTCAGAAAGCCTAGATTGCTGACCATACTGTTACTTCATTTGTTTCTGAACATTAGGTAACTTCAGCTATACATTGGCATCTAAATTGGTGCTTTCTTATGGGAATGGCAGTGTTAAACAAAACTGGAGTTGTTGCTACTGTGCAGTTCAGGAATTCCGAACACTGTTGCTGATACTATGGTTTTTGTGGGACTTGTTTCAGCTATCAGACCTTCCAGAAGCTTGAGAAGGTGGAGGAAGAGTGCTGACCCTCACTCCCTAAAAGTCATGGTGATGTCAGTCCAAATACTGGCTGGGTGTAGACATGGGAACTGCATTTATGTCAGTACTATCTCTTAAACCTCTATAAAACAAAGACTTAGGAACACACTACAGTAACAGATAGGGACTAAAGCACAGGAAAACCCTACGTCTATCAAAACTTGAAAACCATTTTTTTTTGTATCAAGAACATCTAACCCCATCAAAAAATGAGGAGAAGAAATGAACAGTTTGTCAAAGAATAAATACAAATGACCAAAAGGCACATGAAAAAAATGTTCAACATCACTAATCATCAGGGAGATGCAAATCAAAACAACTATGAGGTACCATCTCATGCCACAGAGATTAGAGCACATCACAAAGAATGAGAATAAGCAGTGCTGGCGGGGATGTGGAGAGAAAGGAACTTTTTTTCACTGCTGGTGGGAATGCCGTCTAGTCCAACCTTTACGGAAAGCAATATAGAGATTCCTTCAAAAACTGGAAATTGAGTTCCCAAAAGATCCAGATCTACCACTTTTAGGGATATACCCTAGGAACACAAAAAAAAATACAATACAAAAATCCCTTCCTCTCATCTATATTCATTGCAGAACTATTTCCAATAGAAACAACCAAGATGCCCTTCAACAGATGAATGGTTAAAGACACTGTGGTACTTATATACATGAAGCTCACTACAAAGAGTGATGAGTACAGTTAGAGAAATACTATATTCAGAACTATAATAACTATGTGAATGAATGAGGGAAGTAGGAAGACTATCTAGAATACGATCTAGAAGTGTAGTGGGATGAGGGAGATTTGTGACATTGGTGATGGGAATGTTGCACTGGTGAAGGGGGGGGTGTTTCTTACATGACTGAAACCCAACTACAATCATATTGGTAATCAAAATGTTTAAATAAAGATATTGCAAAAAAGAATGTCAAGGGAGCGAATGAAACTCATATTTACTATGAGGAGCAAACTACTGTACTCAGAGTTCACAAATATGAAATGTTATGCTCATCTGAAATCATGTCCATGGAAGCCATCTAGAAGAGTGTTTCACAGGATACCTGGCACAAGTTTATATCTTGTTAATCAGTATAACTCTTTTTTTTCTTTTTGCTTCTCTTTCTGGGAAATTTCATAACCATCCTAATCTTAGTCAGCTGTATGCATTACAAATACCCTATCCATTGTTTTATTGCTCCTGTCCAGCTTTGGCTATTTTGGAGGCATGGGAAATGACAAAAATTAGCATTATCAATAGTATCATAATTCATATAGAATTCTATGGCTTTCATTTGGTGTACTGTTTTTTTTTTTGGTGACTATGTGATTTTTAGTGACAAAAGTCTTGATATTTATTGAAGATCTGAGATTACCAAGCAGTTGGGGATGCAGGCTGGCAAGGGAGAGGCAGACTAGAAAGGCACAAACATTAGAATCATTTTAATTATGCTAGCTAAAGAGCAGGGAAAGCTAAAATCAAAGCCTATTGGGGAAAAAAGAGTAAATTTTTTTCTGTAATAGCAAGACATATGCAAAGTTTTGGATGTTTTGACTGTAAGGGTAGAGGAATAGGGCTACAGTGCTTCTCTCTCTACTTCCAGGTTTGGTCAATCATTCATAGATTTGTCATTGTCAGAGGGAGGACTCACTCATAACTTCCTCCTCTGGCTTCTGAAATCCTAGGTCCTGGGTAGAAGAAGATGAAAGATATCTGTTAGGCCTAACTGTACCTTTAGGTAATATAACAACTATACTTCCAATATAAGATATCTTTTTCAATCTGTGAGCTGTAGTTCGGCAGTGTACAACCCCAACATCAGGACTCATCAGGACTGCTAGGTGGAGGCAGTTGGATTTCTGTTAAAAAATAAAAACAAACACCACTGCAAATGTATGTTCAGCAAAGTATAAACATTTTCAGGTAATATAATGTTCTTATTTGCCAATCTTGCCACTGAAAAGAAAACTGGTCAGTTCTTTTTCTTTAATTACTTGTATCTAAATGTTGCATGCACATAGTGAAAAAATGATAGACTCAAAACACAGTTGTGCTGTGTCAGCCCCTTTGTTAATAGAGTCAAGGACTGATATATAAACAAATGAGGTTGATATCAATAGGTGAGCTTCTATATGAATGAATGATATAGCGCATATAAAATATAGTGTAAGTGTTCCTAACAGGTATAAACTCTCCATTCCTGCAACATCTGGGTTTTAGGACAAGGAATTCTATATCATGCAATTGTTCATACTTTGTTCTAGCTTTGTTGAGGATTGAGAGCTTAACTTCAAGAAAAATAATACCTAGTTTTTCTCTTTATCTCAGCTTCTCTATTTTTATGTGGTTTCACTTTCTGCACTGAATTCTGTGTTCTCACACTTACGGCTGTGGGAAAAAATTTGAAGGTTTTTATAAAATAAAAATAGAAAGATTTACAGAATGTAAGTTGAATAAAAAGTTGAAAACAGTGCATGAGAATAATTTTTTTTTTTTTTGGTTTTTGGGCCACACCCAGTGACACTCAGGAGTTACTCCTGGCTATGCGCTCAGAAGTCGCCCCTGGCCTGGGGGACCATATGGGGCACGGGGGATCGAACCGCGGTCCGTCCAAGGTTAGCACGGTAAGAAGGCAGGCACCTTACCTCCAGCGCCACCGCCCGGCCCCACATGAGAATAATTTGATGCTCTCTAGTAAAGATCTTAAAAGTTTCCTAAACTTGAGTGTTAATGAGCTTCCTTAATGGAATAACATTCCTACATTGCTATACCAAGCAAAACATATAAACAACCTGGACTAGTTTTAGAAAACATCATTTTGGGGATCTGTTTGCTTTGGCAGAATTAAAGTATAACTGGTCAGGTGCTATTAGACAAAATTTTATTAGACAATATTTTATAGTTTAGGAGGAGCTGATTTTTTTTAGCTGGCTTAAGTCCATTTCTTTGTGTTTGCTACTCTCCTTGAGTATTATGTAAATAACAGACATACTTTAAATGTTACCTTAGAAAAACTCCAGTGCTGCTTTAGACTACTGAGAACTTTTGTGTTTTTTCACTTTGAAAGTGGCTATGGTTTTTTAAATTTTTTTTGTTAAGTCTTTTTACAAAGAACAACCCCCCAATGCTTTATTTCCTTTTTATGCATAAGAGTGAGCTCATTGGAAGCATATTGTGTGGGAAGATTGTCACTTGTTCAATTCTGTTCACTGATGGTGAGTAGAAAAAAAATTGTAGTCTCTTCTTTGTAAAAATGATTTATACGGCATCTCTTCAAAAAGTTAAGTTTTAACAGTAAAAATTCTTGTGCTGTTAAGTAAAGAATAAGAGAAAGCCTACTATGATAAAAATGAATAATACATTTATTTTAATTTTTGCTGCCTCTTCCTAACTAGCTATTTGGCTACTAAAAGGGATAAAGTAAAATTCCCTAAAGGTGTTATTTTTTCCTGGAATTGCTCCAGTAGCATGTCAAAAGAATTTTGAAAAGAACATTCATTTATGCGTATTAACAGCTTTAGAATATATAATGGGCTATACTAGTATTTCTTTATAAGGAGCCTGGGTAAATCATGAAGAACATAAAATATGTATGTGGGTTCCTTTATTGTTGTTCATGATTAAACTAAAATTGTTTGCACATGAACAGATTTAATTGTTTACCAAAACCTGCATAACAGTGTCAACATAATAGGATGGTGGGGGAAGGAAGCTTAGAGTTTTTGTTCTTATTATGATTCATAGAAATCTCTCTAATATATAGTTCTCCACAAATATAATCTGAAAAAAACAGCAATAAAAAGGCAATTTATTTATAATTAAATAATTATAATCACCATTATTATAATTAAAGCAGAGCAATTAGTTCTGTAATCTTAATTTTAGATTACGAGAATTAAAGGCACAAGAATAATTTTAAAAACGTTTTATTGACATACTGATTTACAGTACACAGGTTCCTTAGAAAATAATTAAGGTCTCTATTATTTTTTAGGAATGTCAGTAAGAGGAGATATTTCTATTTTTTTTTTTTTTTGGTTTTTGGGGCCACACCCGGTGATGTTCAGGGGTTACTCCTGGCTCTATCTTCGAAAATTGCTCCTGGCTCAGGTGACCATATGGGATGCTGGGGACCCAACTGAAGTCAGTCGTAGGTCACGTGCAAGGCAAACACCCTACTGTTGCACCACCGCTCTGCCCCCAAGATATTTTTTTAAGTTGCTTTTTGAGGTGGTAGTCAGGACTTACTCCTGGATTTTCTGTAATCAGATTATTCTTCTGACCCTAGACAGTGCTTGGGATCACCAGGGCTGATCATGGGTTAGACAAGCACACTTTTAGCTTGATTTACTGAACAAATCAAAACTTTATGTTATTTTATTTTGTATTATGTGACAAATATTCTAATAGTATTTATAAAGAATATAGCCTGCAGTGCATATAAAGCACTAGAAAACTTTAGTGAATAAATTATTATTCCAAAACGTAGTGTTTGAATTACATGGTGTTCGGATCTGCTGAAAAAAAAACCTTACACAGAATCATATGTCAGAATTACCTATATGAAATTTTATGTTCGTTCCAAATTTGTTATTACTTTTTGTTTTTTTTTTGGGGGGGTCACATCTGGCAGTGCTCAGGGGTTACTGCTGGCTCTACCCTCAGAAATTGCTCCTGGCAGGCTCAGGGGACCATATGGGATGCTGAGATTCGAACCACTGACCTTCTGCATGCAAGGCAAACGCCTTTACCTTCATGCTATCTCTCCGACCCTAACTTTGTTATTTCTTGAAACACCACCTCATAGGTGGAGATAGGCATTTAACATTCATTTTAATTTTTAATAGCAATCAGTTCTCAGTAGCAGACAGACCATGAACACCCTTAAAAGCTGACAACTGTTACAGACAATAGGCTGATGTATTAGATGTGACCATTTCTCCTGTATTTGCCAGCTATAGTTTATGGAAATACCTGGTCTTACCTTTAACTTTTCTGTCACTCTGTGTCAGTACTTCTTGCTTTAGTTCCCAATTGGATGCCAGTATTTCTTTAAAGCAGTGATGTCCTGATTTTACGTTTTAATTTTCACAGAAAACTTATACTACTTTCCTTAGTTATGATCTATCATTTCTTGACCAGTTTTTTTGAGATTTAGAATTAGAAAAATATAAATATTTTGGGAAAATGCTAGACATATACTTGTCAAGAATATATGAACATTCAGGCTGGAGTGATAGTACAGTGGGTAGCACACTTGCCTTGCATATTGGCAGACCTGAGTTAGATTCCTTGGCATCCTTATGCCCAAGTGACCCAACAGGGATGATTCCTGAACTCAGAGCCCAGAGTAACCCCTGAGCATTGCTGGGTGTGCTGCCCAAAACAAACATAACAAAAAAAAACAAAAAAGAATATTGAAAATTCAATTAAATACCTTAGAATATTTATAAAGTGCCACTGAAAACTGGGGCAGTGTTGGGAGGAGGGGTGAGCCAAGACTCTGCCCTGTGAAGCCTCAGTAGTTGTACCCACAACTCACAAATGTTGCAATACCACTGGTCCAACTTCATTACTTTCCCTCTGATCTACAGGAGTAGATCAAAATGATAAAAATGCCAGTTTTTGGATTGAGATCATCAGGGTTCTGTCAGTCAATACTGGTTACTTCCCTTCCCTCTTTGCAATTCTGGAAGTCCTGGCATCTACAGACATGCACTATAGCTGCTTCCATATCAGCTACAGAACTTGGAATTCATGGACCATGCAGCCACAACACCTACAAATTTTTCAATACTGATACCCCAGTAGGAGCACAATGAATTATATGTCAATATAGTAAAAAAGGTACCTAAGGTTAACAAAACCAACAGCAGACTGATCAACTAGCAAGAAACAATTTAGTAAACCTCAGACAATGACTTAATGGCACCATTAAGATTAATAATTAAAAATTGTCACAGATTTTCTTTTGATGTAGCTTTTTAAAAATATTTCATGACCACTTATTTGTAAAAAAGCAATATAAATTACTTTATGCCAGCTAGGGTGGTATGGTAGAAGTAGATATTGTTCTAGGGACATTGTTGGAGGAAATTCGATGTTGATGTTGGGAATGATGTTGAAACAGGTAGAGGCAGAAACAAATATACAGTAAATTATTGAAAATCTCTTGCACTTCTGTCTGCTTGTGTTTCTGAATCCCTGAAGGTCTCCTCAGAGGCCTAGGTAGTGCACCCCCCAAAAACTGCATTTTGAAGCTGCCCAGTGAGTAAATTCTGGCTGTGGTGTCATGTTCCAATAAGCTGTGCTCTCCGGCCTGCGGAGGCTACGCCCTGCTGTGCCTTTGCTCATCCTGAGGACTTCAACGGAAACTTCTCCTGGCTGTGCCTGTCTGCCTGTGTTTCTGAATCCCTGAAGGTCTCCTCAGAGGCCTAGGGAGCACAACCACAAAAAACTGTCAACTAGAGGCAGCAGAAGAGTGCGGCCGCTTTGCTTCGTGGCTGTGCACTCTTTCTAACCAATGAACCCCACCACAACACACAGGAAAAACCACACTACAAGCATGACAATGGGGAAACCTCGCAGGCAAACACCATGCACAGAAAATGAAGATGAAAGCTCGGATGGCCTAATAAATTCCCACCACCTGATTATTCTCTCATATAAGGATCTTAAAATAGCAATATGGAAGATGTTTGAAGAACTCAAAGAAAGCATAGATCGATCAGAACAGAACACAAAGACAGAAATCAGAAACCTCCAAATTAAATAACATATCGGAAAAACACGGTAGCTCAACTGAAAACCTCAATGGATGGTCTCGCCAGCAGGGTATCAGTAGCTGAGGAGAGAATGGGAGTACTGGAAGATGTGATGCAGGAAAACTCAACATAACAAAAGAAATTGGAAAAGAACATTAAGACAAATGAACAGGCAATGGAAAAAGTACTCAAGGAATGCAAACAGATGAAAATAGAGATCTTTGATAAATTCAACAGAAATAACATAAGAATCATTGGAGTCCCAGAGACACAGGTAGGAGATCTCCAGAAAGAATCAACTGTCAAAGACATCATTAAAGAGATACTCCCAGAGTTAAAGGCTACATGCAATCAATCTTGCATGCCCAAAGAGTACCAGCTAAAAGAGACCCAAATAAAAACATCCCAAGACACATCATCATTACAATGACTAATCCCACAGATAGAGATAGAATACTGAAAGCAGCAAGATCATAAAGGGAAATTACACTCAAAGTAGCATCCCTAAGACTTACCACAGACATGTCACAAGACTATTAAACATATATGCACCAATGAGAGACCAGCAAATTATCTAATACAATTAGTGACAAATCTGAAAGAAATTAATAACGCAATAATTGTGGGGAAACTCAACATGGCCCTATCTACACTTGATAGGTCAACCAGACAGAAACCCAACAAAAACATACTAGCCCTGAAAAGAGTAATGGAAGAAAGAGGACTAGTGGATATATATATATATATATATATATATATATATATATATATATATATATATATATATATATATGACACTCCATCCCAAAAAACCTGGATACACATTCTCTCTAATGTACATGGGTCATACTCCAGGATAGATTAAATGCTGACACATAAAACATACCTCCATAAAATCAAGAGGATAGAAATCTCGCAGGCTACCTTTGCTGACCACAAGGCTCTGAAATTAGTTGTGACCTACAAAGTCACACAGAAGAAAAACTTTAACAATTGGAAATTAAACACCCTGCTACTGAACAACCAGTGGGTCCGAGATGAAATCAAAAAGGAAATCAAAACTTTCCTGGAAACATATGATAATAAAGATACAAATTGCCAGAATCTATGGGACACAGCAAAAACTGTCTTAAGAGGAAAATTTATAGCTCTACAAGCACACATCAGGAAGGAAGAAGGGGCACACCTGAATAACTTAAAAGACGCAGCTCAAAAAATTAGAAAATGACCAACAAAAGGAACCAAAAATAGGGAGACAGGAAATAACAAAGCTGAAGTGGAAAACTTAAAAACAATCTGAAAGATCAACAAAAGCAGAAGTTGGTTCTTTGAAAAAATAAACAAGATTGATACGCCATTGGCAAAACTCACAATGAAAGAGAGAGAGAGAGAAATCTGATAACCCATATTAGAAATGAAAAGGGGGAGATCACGACAGATATTACAGAGATCCAAAGGGCAATCAGAGACTGCTTTGAGAAACTCTATGCTACTAAACAAGAGAACCTAGAAGAAATGGAAAAATTCTTGGACACTTATAACCTTCCACATTTAAGTAAGGAGGATGTAGCATATCTAAACACCTCCATCCGTACTGAGGAAATTGAAAATGTAATCAAACATCTGCCCAAAAAGAAAAGCCCAGGCCCAGATGGATTTCCTAATGAATTTTTTCAAATCATTTAAGAGGAGCTACTACCAATCCTAGCCAGACTCTTCCATGAAATTAAAAAACGGGAATACTCCCAAACAGCTTCTATGAAGCCAAAATCACCTTGATACCTAAACCAAACAGAGATGCTGCCAAAAAAGAAAATTACAGACCAATATCCCTGATATCTGTCAACATCATACACAGTATCAACAAGAAGAAAAATAAAAATCACAAGATCATATCAATAGATGCAGAGAAAGCATTTGATAAGATCCAACACCCATTCTTGATCAAAACTCTCAGCAAGATGGGAATGGAAGGAACCTTTCTCAATCTAGTTGAAGCCATTTACCACAAATCAATGGCAAATATTATCCTCAATGGAGAAAAACTAAAAGCCTTTCCTCTAAATTCTGGTACAAGACAAGGCTGCCACTCTCACCACTCCTCCTCAATATATTACTGGAAGTTCTTGCTGTAGCGATCAGGCAAGAAAAAGATATCAAGGGAATCCAGATAGGAAAGGAAGATGTCAAGCTCTCATTGTTTGCAGATGACATGATACTCTACTTAGAAAACTCTAAAGACTCTTCCAAAAAGCTTCTGGGCTCAGATAGCAAGGTGGCAGGCTACAAAATTAACAGACAGAAATTAATGGCCTTTTTATTCACCAATAATAATAGGGAAGAGAAGGACATCAAGAAGGCAATCCCATCCACAATAGTGCCACACAAACTCAAATATCTTGGAGTCAACTTGACCAAAGACGTGGAGGACCTATACAAAGAATACTATAAGACCTGCACCAAGAAATAAGAGAGGACACACGGAAATGAAAACGCACACCCTGCTCATGGATTGGCAGGATTAACATCATTAAAATGGCAATACTCCCCAAAGCATTATATAGATTTAATGTGATCCCCTTAATAATACCCATGACATTCTTCAAAGAAGTGGATGAAACACTTATGAAGTTCATCTGGAACAATAAAAACCCTCGAATAGCTAAAGCACACCTCGTGAAAAGGAAAATTGGAGGCATTACTTTCCCCAACTTTAAACTGTACTACAAAGCAATAGTTATCAAAACAGCATGGTTTTGGAATAAAGACTGACCCTCAGATCAGTGGAATGGGCTTGAGTTCTCAGTCATTGTCCCCCAGGCATACAATTACCTAATTTTTGACAAAAGAGCAAGGAATCCTAAGTGGAGCAGGGAAAACCTCTTCAACAAGTGATGCTTGCAGAACTGGTTAGCCATTTGCAAAAAAGCAAACATAGACCCCCAGTTAATATCATGTATGAAGGTAAAATCCAAATGGATTAAAGACCTAGATGTCAGACCTGATACGATAAGGTATATAGAACAACACGTTGGTAAAACAATCCATGACATTGAGATGAAGGGCATCTTCAAGGAGGAAACTACTCTTTTTAAACAAGTGGAAGCAGAGATCAACAGATGGGAATACATTAGACTGAGAAGCTTCTGCACCTCAAAAGAAATAGTGCCCAGGATATCAGAGTCACCAACCGAGTGGGAGAAACTATCACTCAACACCCATCAGATAAGGGGCTAATATCCAAAATATACAGGGCACCGACATAACTTTACAAGAAAAAAACATCTAATCCCATCAAAAATGGAGAGAAGAAATGAAAAGACACTTTGACAAAAAAGAAATACAAAAGGTCATAAGGCACATGAAAAAATGCTCCTCGTCACTAATCATCAGGGAGATACAAATCAAAACAACGATGAGATACCACTTCACACCACAGAGATTGGTGCACATCACAAAGAATGAGAACAATCAGTGCTGGCGGGGATGTGGAGAGAAAGGAACTCTTATTCACTGCTGGTAGGAATGCTGTCTAGTCCAACCTCATGGAAAACAATATGGATATTCCTCCATAATCTGGAAATTGAGCTCCCATTCGACCCAGCTATTCCACTCCTAGGGATATATCCTAAGAACACAAGAATACAATACAAAAACCCCTTCCTCACACCTATATTCATTGCAGCACTATTCACAATTGCCAGGTTCTGGAAACAACCAAGATGCTCTTCAACAGATGAGTGGCTAAAGAAACTGTGGTACATATATCCATTGGAATATTATGCAGTAGTCAGGAGAGATGAAGTAATGAAATTTCCTATACATGGATGTTCATGGAATCAACCATTCTGAGTGAAATAAGTCAGAGGGAGAGAAAGATGCAGAATAGCCTCACTCTATTTTAAGAAAAATAATAGTCATTTTTGCAACAATCCTCAGAGACAATGAGAGGAGGGCTGAAACTTCCAGCTCACTTCATGAAGCTCACCACAAAGAGTGGTGAGTGCAGTTATATAAATAACTATACAGGGAACTACCATAATCATATGAATGAATGAGAGAACAGGAAAGCCTGTCTGGAGTACAGGTGGGGGTGGGGTGGGGTGGAGGGAGATTTGGGACATTGGTGGTGGGAATGTTGTACTGGTGAAGGGGGTGTTCTTTACATGACTGAAACCTAATCACAATCATATATGTAATCACGATTTTTAAATAAAGGAAAAAATCCCTTGCACTTATTTATTTTCATTTTACAGATTCTTTGTTTTTGTTTGGAGTTAGAAATCTGTTTTTATTTGTGGAAATTGGGCTGGCATTTATAACTCTGATGATTCAGAGTATATTGAAGTAGTTGAGTAAAGTTTTCCCCATATATCTTTGTCAAAAGCAAATAAAACTATCAGTTTTAAACTACAGTTTTAAACTGTAATAAATTGAAATTTGATCCACACCTCACACCCAACTCAAAAATCAACTCAAAATGGATTAAAGATCTTGAAATCAGATCTGAATCTATAAAGTTTATTGAGGAAAAAAATAGGCAGAACATTCAAAGACCTATATATCAAAAAAGTCTTTGAGGATGCCAATGACAAGAACTTTAGCATTAAACCTAAACAAATGAGACGACATCAAACTAAAAAGTTTCTGCATGGCAAAAGAAACCCACTTAATACTAGAAGACAGTTAATAGAATGGGAAAAAATTTTTGCACACAAGTCAGATAAAGGTCTGATATATAGGATATACAAAGCACTTAGAAAGCCAAGCTTCAAAAAATCTAATAAATCCATAGAAAAATAGGGAGAAGAAATGAATTGACACTTCTCTGAGAAGACCAGAAGATGTCCAACAAACGCATGAAAAACATGCTCACTTTCACTCATCATAAGGGAAATCCAAATCAAGACACCAATGAGGTAACACCTTACACCCTTGAGGATGGCTCACAAAAAATAACGGGACCAATCTCTGTTGGCATTATATGGTAAGAAAGGAACTCTTATCCACTGCCAGTGGGAATGCTGCCTGGTCCAACCCCTTTGGAAAACAGTGTAGAGAGTGATCAGTATACTCAGAATTGAGCTGCCATATGATCCAGCAATTGCTCTCCTGTGTATCTATTCCCAAGTCAGAAGGACATTCATCCCAAAATATGTGTGCACTCCACTATTTATCACAGCACTCAGTACAGTTGCTAAGATTTAGAACTAACCTCAATGTCCAACAATGTATGAGTGAAGCATGAAGATGTGTTATTTATACACAATGGAATACTACATAGCAGTTAGAAGTGATACAATCATAGATTTTGCAGCAATGTGAATGGACCTTCAAAATATTATATTAAATGAAGTAAGCCAGAAGATGAAGAATAAACACAGAAAAGCACTTTTCTGAGGTACTTAGAATATACATATATATGTATATACATATGTAGAATATACTATATATGTGAATGTACATATATATAGAATATACACATATATATGGTCTAATAGGGTAGAAACTCCAAACACTGTAGTTGTCAACATTTACTGGGGTGTAGTGTCCAAAGCAAGTGTAAGAGGAACATCACAAAGCCTCGACTATCCATTATACCATAAAGAAAACAGCAACAACAGAAACAACGGCTTAGAGTGAACAGGTATGTAGTCAGCCTTTTACTACAAAGGCCTATAATAATGTTTTAGGAATGTTATACACAGTTACAGGTAAAGAATATAATTTAAATCAGAGACTCCAATGGAAGTGTTTCATAACAATGTGTTTTTATGCATTAATCATACAAGATTTAAAATAACCTCTAAGCTTTTCTGTCCGCAGGGGTTCTTGGATAGCCTAATTTGACACTTTGATGCGTAGTCACACTAGATACCATATTCAGTTTGCATAATGAAAATGTCTGTATAAAATACTCCAATATAACCTTCCAATAAAACCCTCCAAAACCTTTTCCTTTGGTTTATGTACTGTATTAGGACCTGAAGCATGTGACCATCCAGACCACTGAAACAGTCAACTGTGAACCACAGACTTACATTACAGGACCCACACACCGAACATGTTTGGGCAAATTAACATTTTCTTTCTCTCTATTTTCTTCTCTCTTCTCACTACTTCTTTTGTTATCCCCTTTCTTCTTCTACCTCTTCTTCCTCCTCATAATTCAATCTATGTCAAATAAAACCCACACTGCTACTTTCTATTTAGGAACTAAATATATAAGATGCAGTGGACAATACTACATAGAGTAGCCACCTACATAGATAGGCCTCATTAACACATTGTTTAGTACTCAAGACTCTAAACCTATGTGTATTCTAAATTGCTTCAGTCATTATCTAACCCTAAAACCTTCATTTAGGAAGGCCCAACCCCATCACTGACGAAATCTGTAGAAACTAAGAAAACTTCCCAATTCCGACACTCTGACCCAATCTCTCTTAGTTGATTCATTAAATTTTTTGCCTTATTATGTTTTACTATATTTACCTATTTTTCTGTTTTCCTCTCTTATCTTTTGCTCTCCCTTCCTCTTTTTCTTAAGCTACAATTAAGCTAATTATTGTATATTTTTATATAGGCATGAGTACATAGAAAGAAGACTCCTCCATGAGAGCCAAACCTAAATTGTAAAGAAAAACCCATGCCTATAGTGTATATAGCCCCTCCTGTATACTATCCCTCCTCCCCGCATTGAGAAATCCTACTATCCCTTCACCCCCAACCCCAATCAATATCCCACCTTATTAATGCTCTTTACCCTCAGTTCTTAATTCATTAGGTTTCAAGACTGACCTCCTGCCCCAATAAGCCATCCCCAGCTCCCATGCGTAGGGACACTCACTCAGACCCACATCCCATTCATGGCAAGAAACAACAGCCAACACCCCTGCTGACTCATGCTCTGTGGCCCTCCTCTCCCCTCACGAATGTGGACTCTTGTTTGCTTCTGCACTCAGCTCCAGAAGGATCCCCAGTGCAAGAACTGTACCCGAGCCCTTTCTGCCACAAATCTTTTTTCAATCTCAAGAAGACCAGGGTATGTGATGAAAATGTGCCCTGGATTAAATACTCCACAAGAATATCTCTAAAGACAGTGGAAAAGCCTATATTTCCTATATAAGTTTAAGACCTATATAATGCTACCAATAAACATATACCTATATTTATGTCTTGTTTCTGTTTTATTTCTTCCTTAACTCCACCTTTTTTGGCTCTGCTTGATACAAAAACCTACAAGAAAAAGTCTTGCGTGGGATAATAACTCAGGTCAAAACCAGAGCACAGAGATGATGGAGCCTGACACTCTCACCACCATCCCCAAATGCACCAGCAATATATAATATAGCACCATGTTTTCTTGCAAAGGCAAATTAAAAATGAGGAAATTTTACATATAGAAAAAGCTCTTATCTACTAGGGATAAGAACTCATACACTTTACTATTCAGGGGCATCTCCCACCTTGAACATATGCCATTTGGACCTAATTTAGCTTCCAGGTGATTAGACAGTGAATGTTCAACCCCAAACCCTATATGCCAAACATAGAACAGACGTAGTTTTCTGCAACAGCTTCAGGAACCAATCTCCCTCTGGCACATAATTAATACTGCTCCTGACACCAACATGTACTGGTTTTGATATGACATCCTGACAATGAGGAAATGACAACAACTTGGTCTAAGAGAAGTTTGTCTTATCTCACCTCCTAACAATAAAATGAAATCAGAAGACATGTCATCCTTTGATTTGTACAAAAGTCAAATTCACTATCTACAGAAGACTGACTGTGACAACTATGAGTGGGTAGAACTTATCCTGAGAACAATAAAAAAGACCCTAGCCTAGGCCTTGGCCTATGATCTGTACAACAACCAAAATCTCTAATTTCAGAGGTCTGACTGAGACAACTGTAACTGAGCAGATCTTAAAACATAATGAAAGACTCTATATTAGGCTTCATCCTACAATTGGGGCAGAAACCAAGACCACAAATTACAGAAGGCTGATTAAAACAACAGTGATGGAACACAACTCCTAGAACCATGAAGAAAGACTCCATCCTAGGTTCCATCCTTTGAATTGTGCAAATACCAAGATCTATAGGTACAGAGGCATGCTTTTATCAGTCATGACAGAGAAGCAAGTTTCCAGACACTACAAAAGGACCTAATGGAGAGTAAAAGAACATGTACGGAGGCTGTGGTTATTCCCATGACAGTATAATTCCAGGGTGGAGAAACCCTGGATATATTAGGCCAAGGGAATTACCTTTCTAATCTCCCCACTATTTACTGTGCTTATGCAAGAAAAAAAGAAGCACAAATTAAGTTTTTTAGTTTTGTTATTGGTTTGTTGTTTTTTGTTTTGTTTTTATTTCAGGACTGGTTATATTGTGTGGTTGTTGTCTATATTGCTTTGGTGCTTTTCGAGTTTTTTGTTTGAATTTTTATATATTTTTATTATTTTAATTGTTATTTTTCTTTCTTTTTCCCTTTCTTCTTTTAAATTGATAGTTATAACCTCTTGAAGGATTCCTTCCATTTTTTGCTTGTTTGATTTTTGCCCCATTTAATTTTATTATTTTTTTCTTTCCTTCAGTCAGAACCACATAACTTGAACCATCTTGTTCCGCCTCACAAATGGATGGGGAAATAATGGAGGGTACCAAGACCAAACAGTCATATAAACATTATGTAGAAAGAAAAAAATGATCAGACTTAAATACCAAATCCAGAGTCAATGACAACAGAATTGATACCCAATTTACAACATGCTAGACAGAGGGGACCACTTATACTAGCAGCTCAGGGGGTAAAAGAGGGAGATATGGGATGCATGCTGGGAACAGGGGAGCTAGGAAAATTATAAATAATTGGATTATTGATCATTTTTGTTAAAATAAGAATGTAATAAATTAGAAAACAAAAACAAATACCTGAGTAATATATTTGCCAGATATTTGGCTGGAGTGATAACACAGTGGTAGGACGTTTGCCTTGCACACAGCTGACTCAGGATCTTGGTTCACTCCCCCAGCTTCCCACATGGTCCCTCAAGCTAGGAGCGATTTCTGAGTGCATAGCCAGGTGTAACCCCTAAGCATCACCGTGACCCAAAAAGCACACTGATATATAATATATACTATATATTTAATACAAATGACCCTAACTGAACTTTTGAATATTTATAAAATAGACCCACATAGGCAAGCTGGGGTGAAATTACTACAAAAGAGTAGGAATGAAAATTAGTAATGATGGAGGGACTATTGAAGGAGTCATTGTGGCACTGCTGGAGGTAAATGAACACTGGTAGAAGATGTGGTGTTGGAATTTGTGTGCATGAAACCCTCTCATTGGTAGTACTGGGGAATCACGGTGACTAGAATTTTAATGAATGAAAGAGAAAAAGAAAATGGTGATACCTAAAAGCACAGAAATCACAAATTGCAAATGATTTATTTAGATGCAATGTACAGAATTGTTAGAAGACAGATTTCACTATAGAGATAAATCAGTGTCATAGATGACATGAAAATTTGTTAAGGGTTTGTTCCATCAAAGTTTGAGATTTTTAAAATTTATTTTTTATTATTTGATTTTTGGGCCCCACCCAGTGACACTCAGGGGTTACTCCTGGCTATGTGCTCAGAAATCGCTTCTGGCTTGGGTACCATATGGGACACCAGAAGATATTTAGTCTGTCCTAGGTTAGCATATGCAAAGTAGATATCCTACTACTTGCACCACTGCTCCGGCACTAAAGTCTGAGGTGTTTTTGAATGTTCTTTTAGGCATTCAAGCAACAGGCACATTCAAGTAACAAACAGGTAACTTTGTGATAATTAATTTGGGCAATTAGAAGGAGACAGAAAAAAATTCAGTTTACATAGTCCTGATAGAATACTGAAATAAAAGAGATAAGAAAATGGAGATTAATTTTACACATTGATTTGAATGTACAATCCCATAGTACAAATTACAGTACAAATACAATTTGGGCAACAGGCACATTCAAGTAACAAACAGGTAACTTTGTGATCATTTAATTTGGGCAATTAGGAGGAGGCAGAAAAAAATTCAGTTTACATAGTCCTGATAGAATACTGAAATAAAAGAGGTAAGAAACTGGAGACTAATTTTACACATTAATTTGAATGTACAATCCCATAGTACAAATGACAGTATATTAACAAATATATACCATATAAGACAAGTTGTTAGGAGTATAAGCCTGATACTAATTAGGACTGAGATATTTTAGTATATTTAAAAAGGGAAAAGCCCATATAAACATGCTGAAGGGAATTAAAAATAAATGTAGCAGGGGCCAGAGTGGTGGTGCAGAGTGGTAAGGCATCTGCCTTGCCAGCACTAGACTATGACGGACTGTGGTTTGATCCCCTAGCATCCCACATGGTCCACCAAGCCAACAGGGATTTTTGAACTCATAGCCAGGAGTAATCCCTGAGTATCACCAGATGTGACCCAAAAACCAAATAAAGAAAGAAAGAAATGTAGCAAACCACAAAGATATTGTGGGATTATTTCTTGTGGAAATAGTGATACTTGTTACAAGTAAAGCATGTTGACAGTACTTAATATGGACTGTACAATATAATTTTCTCAACATTAGGAGGAAACTGAGCCAGAGAGATAGCACAACGGTAAGTCATTTGCCTTGCATGCAGAAGGACAGTGGTTTGAATCCTGGCATCCCATATGGTCCCTTGAGCCTGCTGGGGGCAATATCTGAGCGTAGAGCCAGGAGTAATCCCTGAGTGCTGTTGAGTGTGACCAAAAAAACCAGCCAAACAAAAAAACATTAGGAGGAAACTGATACTTTTTCATTAAATAGATGTGAAACCTGCCACAAATTGGTCACATTTCCCAAGGTGTGTTGGCAGATATGTAACCAGCATTTGAACATGCAGTTCAAATGAGGCTGTTTCCCTTTCCCCCACGTATTATTTTGCCTCTCTTTGTTCAGAACCCACCAGAAGGAATCAAGCTTTTTTTTATTTTTTTTTTATATGGTGAACAGGGATCCATGTGAATTAATCAGTAATCAGGCTAAATGGCAAAAACCCTACCAGGTATGCAATAAACTCATCAAAAGACAAAATCTTTCTTATTATTTTAGTGGTTTATCCAATGCAGTTGTCTAAGAAAAAACATCATAACTGAATGCCACCTGCAACCTTACTTCCTACATATCTATTTTATAGATTCTAGGATACAGATATCTTGGGTGTACCATTATTCTGCCCACAGTTGCAACCCTCAGAAATATCGTTACTTGAGAAGAGAATAGAAGTTAGGAGGAACAATTACTCTTAAGTATTTTACAACAAGGAAAGAAGCACCTGCTTGGTTCTAGGAATTCAATCTAGGTAAAGAGGAGGAGAAAGTGAAGACAGGGAATTACATTTTACACTTTTAATGCTAATTACTAACTTGAAACAAGGTTGAAAATACATAACTCTGGTTTTTCTAACTCTGTTCCTTTTATGTTTATTAATCCTTATATTTCAAAGTGCTTTCCCCCCTTCTGTCTATAAATTGTGCAGTTTATAACTAAAGGAATAATTTATTTTTATTTTTTAAATTTCTTTATTTTTTCTAGCTAATCTTTTAATTTTTTTCTTTTTTTTATTTTAACACCTTAATTACATACAAAATTGTGTTTGGGTGTCAGTCATGTAAAGAACACTACCCATCACCAGTGCAACATTCCCATCACCATTGTCCCAAATCTCCCTCCTCCAACCCACCACCCGCCTGTACTCTGGACAGGCTCTCCATTTCCCTCATATATTCTCATTATTAGGACAGTTAAAAATGTAGTTATTTCTCTAACTAAACTCATCACTCTTTGTGGTGAGCTTCATGAGGTGAGCTGGAACTTCCAGCTCTTTTCTCTTTTGTGTCTGAAAATTATTGTTATTTCAAGAATGTCTTTCATTTTTCTTAAAACCCATAGATGAGTGATACCATTCTGCGTTTTTCTCTCTCTCTGACTTATTTCACTCAGCATGAGAGATTCCATGTGCATCCATGTGTAGGAAAATTTCATGACTTCATCTCTTCTGACA
>PVKC010012683.1:0-10374 GCA_004027635.1 Crocidura indochinensis
GCAATTTCTGAGCATGGAGCCAGGAGTAACCCCTGAGCACTGCCGGGTGTGACCCAAAAACCAAAAAAAAAAAACAACAAACAAACAAACAAAAAACAAACAAACAAAAAACAAAAAAACAAAGAAAAGTTTAAGACTGAAGAGTTAGCACATGGATCAACCTGGTTTGACCCCCAGTGAAGCATCTAGTCCCCTGAGTCAGGAATGAACCCTGAACACCAATGTGTGGATCAAAAACCAAACCATGGGAGCCGAGAGGTGGCGCAGGAGGTAAGGTGCCTGCTGCCTTGCCTAGGACGGACCACGGTTCGATCCCCTGGTTCCCATATGGTCCCCTGTGCCTGCCAGGAGCGACTTCTGAGCGCATAGTCAGGAGTAACCCCTGAGCATCACTGGGTGTGGCCCCCCAAAAAAAAACAAAAACAAAAATCAAACCAAAAGAACAACAACAACAACAACAACAACAACAAAAAAAAACCCACCTCATTCTTAGGCTAGGCCTAGGATTTATTTATGTAGGTATGTTTGGGAAAATGGATAAAAAGGAATTTTTTGTTTTGTTTTCAGTCACACCCTGCAATGCTCAGGGGCTACTCCTAGCTCTACACTCAGAAATTGCTCCTGGCAGGCTGGGGGACCATATGGGATGCCGGGATTCAAACTACCATCCTTCTGCATGCAAGGTAAACACCCTACCTCCATGCCATCTCTCCAGCCCAGATAAAAAGAAATTTTAAAACAGGAAAGAGTTCTGTCTCCAGGCCGCTGGGGTTGGCATCAGTAGAGGGCCTGCATGAAAAATTTAACACATAACCTCTCTCTGGACCTGGAAAATTATTCTGAACGCATGGTTAAATGAACTTTGGTTTCTGCACACATTACCGCAGGTTTCGGAATGTTTCATCATACCGGCAGTTTCTCAGACCCCTCTACCACCATCCTTGTTGCAGATCAACCCTACCTCTTACTTGTGACTCCTCAGCTGACCTATGTTGTAATTTCATTAGAATGAAATCACGCAGCGTGTCCTTTATTTCTTTTTCCTGTTTCTTTCATAGAGCATAGCACATCAAAAACCAGACATTATTGGTAGTTTGTCCTTTTTTAGTGCTGGTAGTTGTTCCACTGAAAATTAGCCTGTCCCTTCAGCAGCTGATGAGCTTGTGGATAGGTTCCAATTTTGTATACTGTCATTAATCAAGCTGCTCTAAGCATTCCTGTGAGGCTTTGAATGAACACATGTTGTCACTTCTCTGGGTAAATACTAGGGATTTCTAAGACACACAGTGAATGTACTTAAACTTAATAGGAGCTGCCAAACTGTTTCCAAAGCAGTTTTATATTTCCAGCAGCCATGGATATAAGGCCCAGCTGTTCCACATCCTTGCCAATACTGGGTAGGGTTAGTCTTTTTAATTTTAGTCATTCTTCAGGGTGTTTAGAGATATCACCTTGTAGTTTCATTTCTACATCTTCTTTTTTTTCAGATAATGTAAGGTCAAAAATTGATGCTTTGGTAATCATGTTTGTTTTTTGTTTTTGAACCACACCTCAAAGGCGCTCAGGGGTTACTCTTTGCTCTGTGCTCAGAAATCGCTCCTGGCAGACTCAGGGATCCTATGGGATGCTGGAAATTGAACCCGGGTCCATCTTGGGTTGGCCAAATGCAAGGCAAACACCCTACCGCTGTGCTAATGCTCTGGCCCCTGTAATCATGTTTTTTTTTTTTTTAAATATTTATTTGCTTGGCTTTGGGGCCCCACCCAGCAATGTTCAGAGGTTACTACTGGCTCTGCACTCAAGGATCACTTTTGGTGGTGTTTCAGGGACCATATGGGACACAGAGGGATGCCAGATTGGCTGCATGAAAGACAAGTACCTGCTGTACTGTCTCTCTGGACTCTGTAATCATTATTTTAGCTTTTCTTTTTTTTTGGGGGGGGGAGTGGTTGTGGGAACACCCAGAAGTGCTTACTCCTGACTTTGTGCTCACGGATTACTCTTGGCAGGAATTGGGGAACCATACATTGTGCTGGAATCAAATTTAGGTCTGCTGTGTGAAGGGCAAGAACACAATCTGCTGTATTGCTCTGGTACTACTTAAAACGTTCTAAACAAAATAAACAGCATCATACTGATGGTAAGATATTTAAATAATGTTGAATTTCCTCTTTTTTCTTCCTTCCTTCCTTCCTTCCTTCCTTCCTTCCTTCCTTCCTTCCTTCCTTCTTTCTTTCTTTCTTTCTTTCTTTCTTTCTTTCTTTCTTTCTTTCTTTCTTTCTTTCTTTCTTTCTTTCTTTCTTTCTTTCTTTCTTTCTTTCGGGGCACATTTGTCAACTTTCAGGGGCTGCTCCTGGCTTTGTGCTCAGGGTCTTGTTTTTGGGATGCTCAGGAAGTGATGCTAGGGATCAAACTGAGCCCAAAGATGATTCTTCACTGGGTTTTTGTTGCTTCTGAGTCACACTCATGAGTATTAGGAGACCATGTAGTTCTGGAGATTAAGCCCAGACATCCCATAAGGAATTGCTCAGCCTATTGAATGATTTCAACAACCCAATAATAAAACTATTTTCTGCTTTTGTTTTGGGGTTATGCCTAATGGTGCCCATAGCTTACTCCTGGCACTGTGTTCAGGTATCACATCTGGAATGGCTCATGGAAATGTAGTGCCAGAAATTGAACCAGGGTTGGGCATGTGTTAGATAAGCACCTTACCTGTTGTACTATCTCTTTCACTCTAATATATATACATATATACACACATATATTTGATATTAGAGGGGTGCATGCAGTTTTCTTGGCTTTGCACTTGAGGACAACTCCTTGCAGTGCTCAGGGGACCACATGGCATGTCAGAGACCAGAGATTGAAGTCAGGTCAGCTATATGCAAGAAAAGCACCCTACATGCTGTACTAGTTTTTCAGCCCCATATTTTTAATTTTCTTAAACTTACATTTATTTATTGATTAGTTTTTAGGGCCATACCCAATGGCACTCAGGGGTCATTCCTGGCTCTGCACTCAGAAATCACCCTTGGCAGGTCAGGGGACCATATGGGACGCTGGAAATCAAACTGAGTCCCTTCCAAGTAGGTCGCATGCAAAGCAAATGCCCTACCGTTGTGCTATCTCTCCAGCCCCAAGATTTTTTTTTTTTTTTGGTTTTTGGGTCACACCCAAAAAGCTCAGGGGTTACTCCTGGCTCCATGCTCAGACATTGCTCCTGGCAGGCACGAGGGACCATATGGGGCACCGGGATTCGAACCGATGACCTATTGCATGAAAGGTAAACGCCTTACCTCCATGCTATCTCCTGGGCCCCGCCCCAAGATTTTTTTAATATTATATTGCTTTATATTAATTACCAGCACCCCATAGAGTCACCCAAGCATCACCAGGAGTGAAACCTGAGCACTACCAATTGTGACCCCAGAAGACAAAAAAATTATTAAATACATTTTTTGTTTGTTTTGGGGCCACACCCAGCTGAGCTCAGGGGTTACTCCTGGTTCTCTGCTCAGAAATCGCTCTTGGCAGGCACAGGGGACCATATGGGATGTCAGGATTCGAACCATCATTGGTCCTGGGTCCATCGCTTGCAAGGCAAATGCCCCACCATTGCGCTATCTCTCTTGTTAAATTTTAATTTAACCACAGTGAAAGAGTTACAAAAGAGTTCCTGACTGAGTTCCAAGACCCATTTCTTCACCAGGGCACATTTCTCACATCGCCCTTTGTGTGGGGTCTGTTTGTTTGTTTTGGGTTTTTGGGTCACACCTGGCAGCACTCAGGGGTTACTCCTGGCTCTACGCTCAGAAGTAACCTCTGGGATGCTCGGGAGACCATATGGGATGCCGGGATTCGAACCACATACCTTCTGCATGGAAGGCAAACACCTTACCTCCATGCTATCTCTCCAGCAGGGCACATTTCTCATTTCTTACTATTAATGTTCTCAGTTTGTTTCCCACTCTCTTCCCTGCCCTCCTGCTTCTGCCCTCCTACTAACTTGTCTCTATGACTTTTCTCCCACCTTTCTCTTTCCTTTCTAAACACTATGGTTTACAACATGGTTACTGAAGGGGTGTCATACACATTTCTTCACCTCCTTTCAGTACCCAGTTCTTGTCCAGAATGATCACATCCAACTGCTATAGAAAACACAAATTTTTTTTGTTTGTTTTTGGGTCACACCCGGTGATGCTCAGGGGTTACTCCTGACTCTGAGCTCAGAAATTGCTCTGGGCAAGCACAGGGGACCATATGGGATACCATCCATCCTAGATCAGCTGCTTACAAATGGCTTACCACTGTGCTATCTCTCCAGCCTGAAAAAACATTTTTTTTTTAAAATAAAGTAAAATTTACTTGTTTTTCATGGATAAGGTTGGAGGTGAAAAAGGTGGCAAGGACCCAGCACTTCGCTCTCAAAGCCTCTTAAAAGCCCTTTGACTGACAATCAATCTCTGTGACCTTCAACTAGTTATTCAGCCTTTTTGAGTTTGTTTGTTTGCCTATGTCATACTTGGCAAAAAAGAAGGGGAAAGGAGTTGGAGAAATAGCATGGAGGTAGGGTGTTTGCCTTGCATGCAGAAGGACGGTGGTTCGAATCCTGGCATCCCATATGGTCCCCCGAGCATACCAGGAGCAATTTCTGAACCAGGAGCCAAGAGTAACCCCCGAGCGCTGCTGGGTGTGATCCAAAAACCAAAAACCAAAAACCAAAAAATAAAAAAATAAAAAAATAAAGAAGGAGGCTGCCTTACACATGTTCCCCCCACAAAAAAGCATGTTGTTTACAGGAAATAGCAACAAGTACCATAATAAAGTGACACAAAAAAGTTTGCTTTATTTCTAAGGGAAGAAAACAGTTTTATTTCCTTAATAATAAACTGGGAAATTTCAATGCACTTTGTTAAAACAAAATTCTAATCTTCTCTGAAAACATGGATTGAAAAGGAAAAGCAAATAACAATGTTTGCCATTGGGTTTACTTGGGTTGTCTGCTCAAGATCAAGAGATTTACTAAGAAATCCACGTGGTATGTTTCTAACATCAGAGAAAGTCCCAGCTTACTAACACTTGGAGCATCTGGGGGAAGCATTCCAACTCTGTGTTCCACCATACAAATGTCTTTTACAGTCCCTACTCAGGTCTCCCTGCTGGGCTACAAGAAATTCCTCACCAACACATACCTGCTAGGTGATTTGTTGACCTTCATTTCTTTTTCCCATGTAGTAAGTAGATGTGGGTAAATGTTTTTCAAGAAACAAAAGAGATCTGAAATTATGCAAGGCAGGTTTGCAATGAAAGAGGAAGCTCCTCCATTGGTGGTGCTGGGATGGGCAGTGGTTTACGGGCTTCCTGGCATTACTAGCATTTAAGTGTAAACCACTCCCTTAAAGATTCCCAGAGCTTTTGTTTACAGTTTGCTGAAACTTAGGGGCAAAAAAAAATTTTTTTTGAAGGTAGCTAACAAACAGGACCTACTGCATGAGGTTTCCATTTTCCTGAGTATATTGGGATGAGAGTAATGTTCATCGGTTCATTTAAGCCCCTGCTCTCCAGGAGCCACATTGCTAGAGCACCAAGAAAAGCTTTGGAACTGTGCTTCCTCCGGGTACTCTCTCCAGTTCTGTGCTGATACTACTATACACAATGTTAATTATTCTAATAAGTTTGAGTGGGTCTGAAGCATGCATGAGCTGGAGAGATAGTATAGGAGGGAAGGACTTTGCCTTGTATGTAATATAACTTTGGTTCTGTTTCTCTCCCATCCACCATCACCACCACCACCACCACAGGAATCTGAACTCTGCTGGGTGTGATCCTCCCCACAAAAGATGAAGTGTTGATTTTTCCCCACTTAAACCCCCTCAAAAATCACATCTTGGGGCCAGAGACATAGAGCAGTAGGAAAGACACTTGCATCGCATGTGACTAACATGGATTTAATCCTTGGCATCACATAGGATTCCTCTAGTCTGCTAGAAGGGTTCCCTGAGTTTAGAGATAGGGATAAGTCCTAAGCACCACTAGGTGTAGCCCCCAAACCAAAATGAATAAAAAGTCAAGGGCTGGAGCGTTAGCACAGCAGTAAGCTGTTTGCCTTGCACAGGACCAACAAAGGACAGATGATGGTTCAAATCTTGGCATCCCATATGGTCCTCTGTGCTTGCCAGGGGCGATTTCTGAGCACAGAGCCAGAAGTAACCCCTGAGCATCACTGGGTGTGAGCCAAAAACCAAAAAATAAAAATAAAAAGTCTGCTTTTAAAGAAAATCAAACCCGGGGCCCAGGAGATAGCAGAGGTAAGGCATTTGCCTTTCATGCAAAAGGTCATCGGTTCGAATCCCGGTGCCCCAGATGGTCCCCCGTGCCTGCCAGAAGCAATTTCTGAGCATGCAGCCAGGAGTAACCCCTGAGCACTGCCGGGTGTGACCCAAAAAACAAAAAAACAAACAACAAAAACTTTTTTTTTGCAACATTCAGGGGTTACCCTGGCTCTGCATTCAGAAATCATTCCTGGCAGGATCTAGGGACCATCTGGGATGCTGGGCATTGAAACTGGGTCAGCTTCATGCAAGGCAAATGCCCTACCTACTGTGCTATTGCTCCAGTTTCACAAAAAAAAAAAAACAAAAAACCTGAGATGGGACAGATAGTACAAGTAAAGTGCTTGTCTTTCACATGCTGTCCCAGATTCAATCTTCAGCACCACATATAGTCCAAGGTCTACCAGAGAACAGAGCAGGCAGTAAGTACGTCATGAGCACTGTTGAGGTTTGACTCCAAGACATGTATTTTGTCAATGAGCTACATCCCTGACCCCATCTGTTGCTTGAATGGGATAAGATAGCTTGAAGGACTGAGTACAGACTACATTCAGGAACCTCTGCTCTCTCTAGTTTCACATGATCCCACCAAACACTGCCAGGATTGATTCCCTCACCCAAAATATGTTGCTTGTATCAGAATTTTTGGACTATCTGTGACAGAAACCTAATTCAAAAATTTTTTCAGCATGGGGTGGGGGAATGGAAGTATTGGCACACCTTACTGAACAGACTAGGGAAGTTAAGCTTAACAGGAACAAAGGGTTCAAATAAATGTCTTTGCACCTGTTGATTCAGCATTTGTTTGTTTGATTTTGGGAAATGCCCAGTAGTATTCAGAATAGTAATGGTTCCATGCTCATAAGTTACTTTTGGAAGGCTCAGAAAACCATATAGGATGCTGGGAATGAAATCTGGTTTTCCGTGTGCAATCTATCTACCCACACAAGCCTAACCATCATGTTATTGCTTCAGCCCATTGTTTCAACGTTTGAGGAGGTTGACTTTGTGTCATGCAAACACCTCCTGAGCTGGTAGAAGGCTCACTAGCAGCTTCACGATACCAGGTAAAAGTCAGAGGCCCCTGGAAAGAGCTGAATCCTAGTCATAGTCCCAGGAGGGGCATGTAAATTTTGCCATACCTGTCTTTGAACCTGGGCCATCTTTACAAGCTGGGGCAGGAGTCGCTCATTCAAGTCACAGGGCTTGTTAGCGAGGTTAAGCCTATCCTCATTATGAGCACTTATGAGCACAGGAGAAATCAGGCTGCTGCATGTCATTGAGGAACTCTAGGAAGGCAAAATCTTTCATATTTTTTGGTTTATTTTCTCTTTGGGAGAAAGTGCTTTGGTGTAATTCCTGGGCCCATGCTTTTAGGTGGCTCTCAGGGGGTGCTTAGAGGACCATATAGTTCTGGAAATATAACCAGTCCAACCACAAGCAAGGCAAGTGCTTTAGACTTTGGGACCAAGCACTTGGGAGTAACCCCTAGCTGTTACCATATGTGGTATAGACCATTTGTGGTTAGAGGATCCAATCAGGGTCAGTAGGAAACTGTTGCTTGAAAAGCAAGTGCCTTATCTCCTGTTGCATCTTTCCTGCAGTTTTTCCTTTAACAGTTTTCCAATGAGTCAGGGGTCAAGGTACTTGCCTTGCATCCAGCGGCCTCTGGTTCATTATCCTGTCAGGAGTGAACCCTGAACAGAGAGAACTAGGAATAGCTTTTGAGCACTACTAGATATGGTTCAAAAACCCTCCTTCCCCAGTAAGTTTTCTCAGCATGTTAATCTTCAGATTTTGAATCTTAGTCTATGTGCTGCCGAATCGAGCACAGATTTTGAATCTTAGATCTCCTGTAAATTCTATCACATCACACATCAAATAAAGGCCCCCCACACCCCACTTTTGGCTTTCCTCCCAGTTCCACAACACACTATAGTGCTGCTGGTCACCCATGGAGTATAGCCTGGGGGTTTTCTGTGCTGAGTGCTGATTGTGGAAGAAGAGGTGAGGATGGGCACCCTCCCAGTCCCATTTAGGAGGCAATTCCTCAGCTCTGCTGAACTCATTTGACTGTGCCTAGTGTTTTCTGAGGTTAGCTTTGATCTGGAAAACCGAATTTGATCCCAAGCATCCCATATGGTCCTCTGATATGGGGTGGGGGTAAAGGGGTATGGTGATGAGAGGTGAGGTTCTCCTCCTCACCGAAGATAGCCAGGCACAGATTACTCAGGTCTGCCGGCCTCAGGGTACTCTGTCCTACAGTAGCTGGACTGAGGGACTTGCAGTGGACTCCATTGGAAAACTTTAGAGTTAAGAGATAACTCAAGGGGGCCGGAAGGATAGCACAGTGTTAAGGCATTTGCCTTGCATGCAGAAGGATGGTGGTTTGAATCCCGGCATCCCACATGGTCCCCTGAGCCTGCTGGGGGCGATTTCTGAGTGTAGAGCCAGGAGTAACCTGAGCGCTGCTGCTGGGTGTGAACCAAAAAAACAAACAAGCAAAAAAAACACACACACACACACACACACACAAATAAGAGAGATAACTCAAGAGCTGGGGCTATAGGATGGAGGGAAAGTATAGTGGTAGGAGAACACTTGCTTTGCTGTGGCCCACCCAGGTTCGATCACCTGCATCACGTATAGTCCCTTGAGCCAGCAGTGATTCCTGAGAGTAGAACCAGGAGTGACTCCTGAGCATCATCAGGTATGGCCTAAAAACAAAAAAGAAATGAGGCCGGACTTTACATACAGGAACTACAGGTTTGATTTCTGGCATAACACTGAGCACTGGGAGTAGCTCTGCACACTGGCAGATATGCCCTCCCAAAACAATGACACTCAAAATCAATGAAGTACTTTATTATTACTATTATTATTGATTTTGGGGTCATACATGGTGGTGCTCAGGGCTTACTCCTGGCTCTGTGTTCAAGGATCACTCTTGGCAGGGTTCAGGGGTTCATATAAGGTGCCATGATGATTAAGTCTGTGTGCAAGCTGTGTGGAAGGCAAATGCCGTACCCGCTATACTATTGCTCCAGATAAATGAACTTTAGTAGTTAGGGTAAGAAGAGGCCTCTGAGACTGACTCACTTAATGCCTCTTTCGTGATCCCATATACCAGGTGTAGAGGAGAGAAGGGATTGGACTGTAGTCACCAACACTTTCTGTATAGCCATAAGACAATCCAGGGGATCAATTCCTCCCCATGTAGTTGCCTTACATTTTCTGGTGCCTGGACCTTAATGTCAATTTTATCTTGGGAGGAGGAAAATAAATTGACCAAGTGAGAAAATAAGTAAAAGTCTACACCTTAAGTTTACACAAAGCTGTTTGAAAAAAAAAAGTTCTTAGGAAATATTGCTACAACACAGAGGAAATAAGTAGCTAATAATTATTGAATAGAAGAAATAGCTAACACTTATTGAAAAAAAATGGTGTGCTGGGAACTCAGGTAAGAGAAAAGCCTTGTATGCGGCCAACCTGGATGGACCCGGGTTCAAATCCCGGCATCCCATATAGTCCCCTGAACTGCCAGGAGTGATTTTTGAGCAAAGAGCCACGATTAGAAATCCAAGCGCCTTTGGTGTGTGGCCCAACCACCCCCAAAAAGAAAAATCGATTCAGTTCTTTCCAAAGAAAATTGTTGTCAGTGATTAATCTGCATCATTACCAATAAAGAAAAAACAAAACAACCATATATCTAGTCTCTTTTGGGGATTTTTAGGATTCTCTCCTGGATTCCTGTTGCAGATGTCTTGTTTCTCTATCCCCATGCCAACATTATACTTCCTTTATGGGCTATTAAAACACAGAGGAACCTGTGATCAAAACTGGAGTCTAATGGAATTACTAAGAATCCATTTGCTGCAGAAACCGAGTTTAGCAAGGATCAAATGTCTGCATTTCTTTTTTTTTTGTTTTTGGGTCACACCTGGCAGTGCTCAGGGGTTACTCCTGACTCCATGCTCAGAAATTGCTCCTTGTAGGCACGGGGGACCATATGGGGCACCGGGATTCGAACCGATGACCT
>PVKC010012683.1:10474-23645 GCA_004027635.1 Crocidura indochinensis
ACAAAAAAAAAAAAAAAAAAAAAAAAAAAAAAGTGACTTTCATAATACTGCTGCAAATTTGTTTCCTTTTCTGTTAGCAGAGAACAGACCTTGGTATCTGGGTTACGAAGATGCTTGCTTAGCAATTTCGTTCTAAAACAGACTTCTGGCACAGGAAAATTTTCTGTGCAAGTGTGTGAGACATTCTTCGATCAGTCCAATGGAATATTCATTCTTGTCTTGAGGGGAGTACTTGCCTTCTGGGCAGAGTGTGGTTTTATGAGGGAAAACCAGAAATATGTGCTTTCACAGAACTTGAAATTAAATTCCAAAATATGGGATCAGGGCAAGAATACAATGGGTAGGGAGTTTGCCTTGAACACAGCTGACCAAGATTCCATCCCTGGCACACTGCAATTTCCCAAGCTAGCCAATCGAGTGATTACTGAGCATAGGATGGAAGTTAAGCCCAGAGCACTGCTGAGTATGGTTCCAAAACAAAATAAGAAAAAAAACCTCAAATGTCAAAAATATACTAATCAGGGGCCGGTGCAGTGGTGCAAGAGGTAAGGCCTTGCCCGCACTAGCGTAGGAAAAACCGTGGTTCTAATCCCCCCAGGGTCCCATATGGTCCCCAAGACAGGAGCGATTTCTAAGTGCATAGCCAGGAGTAATCCCTTAGCGTCATTGGATGTGACCCAAAAACTAAATCCCCCCCAAAAAAACCCAACTACTAATCAAAATTAGAAACAGTACCCCAAATTCTGAGCTTAACATTTTCTTCATTCTAGTTTAGTACTCATGAACAATGAACCCTAAAGATCAAAGAGAAGGAAGGAAACTAGGAAATGTTCTGAACACCACAGGCTAGATTTTGTGTGGTTAGTGTTTGTAAAGCAAAGTTCTCTTTGTAAAAATTTCTTTTCAAAATGGAGCCTCTTGCCCAGAGAGAGCTCAATAGGTAACTGAGCACATTTTTTGCATGTGAAGGCTCCAGTTGAATCCAAGTACTGCATATGCAAACACTGCTGAGAACCACTGAGAAGTGAACAAAGAGTAGCCTTCAAGCACAGTCAGATGTAACTCCAAACCTCAAAAATTAAAAATAAAACTACTAGAAGTCGTCAAATTTGGAGCGGAGCAGTAGTATATGGTAGGGCATTTGCCTTGCATGCAGCCAACCCAGGATGGACCAAGATTTGATTCCTGGCATTCCATATGGTTCACCCGAGCCTCCCAGGAGAGATTTTTGGGGGGGGGGGGGTCACACCCGGCAGCGCTCAGGGGTTACTCCTGGCTCCATGCTCAGAAATCGCTCCTGGCAGGCACGGGGGACCATATGGGGCATCAGGATTAGAACTGATGACCTTTTGCATGAAAGACAAACGCCTTACCCAGGAGAGATTTCTGAGTGCAGTCAGGAGTAACCCCTGAGCGCTGCTGGGTGTGGCTAAAAAAAAAAAAAAAGTCTAATTCAAAGATATCAGGAAACAGCAAACATTATTTCCTTACAATTATTACACAATTGTCCTAAGCTGTATTTATCAGTGTTGTGATTTCATTAAAGACTTGTACAGTTTCCTTCATCAGTTGCTGGTGACCCAAAATACTTTGCAACTTTGCTAAATATATTTTCAACAATAGTGTTCAAAGGAAGTTATTAAGCGCTCAGATATGAAAGATTCTTGGGGCTGAAGAAATAGCAGAGATGTCTTGTACTTATACATGGATGGAAAGTTTTATGCTGAGTGAAATGTCAAAGGGAGACATACAGAATAGTGTCACTTATCTATGTTTTTTTTTTTTTTTTAATCTATGGGTTTTAAGGAAAAAAATAAAACAATCCTGGCAAGTTCAGGGGGGACCATATGGGATGCCAGGATTTTAACCACCGTCCATCCTGGATTGGCCGCAAGCAAGGCAAATGTCCTGCTGCTGTGCTATCTCTAAGACTCCTTTTGGGGGAGTAATTCTTGAGTACAGAGCAAGAAATTTGGAGCACCACTAGGTGTAGCCCCCAAACAAAAACAAAAACAGATGCTGCTCTAGATCTTTAAGATATGCTAATGAGATTTTTATAAGAGAACTCTAAGCCAACTAGGTTTTAAGTGCCTGGCATCTATCGCCACCTAGTGTTACCTGCTTTCAGTTATTTCAGTTTAGTTTATGAGACTCCCCACTGCATGCATCCATTTGTCTCCAATTCAAAGTCATCAGGCATTATTGGCTTTTGTAAATCCAATTTCATTCTGTTGAAAATATACAAGCTTGACAGGTTTGAATAAGCTTCATTGGCTCAGTGGTACTCAAACTACGGCCCGCGGGCCACATACTGTATTTGTTCCCATTTTGTTTATTTTAATATAAGATATATGCAGTGTGCATAGGAATTTGTTCGTAGTTTTTGTTTTTACTATAGTTCGGCCTCCAACGACCTGAGGGACAGTGAACTGGCCCCCTGTTGAACTGAACCCATATGATTTCCTGAGACTGCCAGGAGAGACTTCTGAACATAGAGCCAGGAGTAACCCGAGCGCAGCTGTGTGACAAAAAAAAAAAAAACAAAAAAAACAAAACCCAAAAAAGAACCCCTGGCAGATTGCCTGCCTGACCATACATACATACACCTAGCTCTATCCTAGCAGCTGTGACTTCTGACCATATATACATACACCTAGCTCTATTCTAGCAGCTGTGACCTCTGGCACTGCAACTAACTTCTTGCCACAGGACAGCCAGATGTAACATAATAAGTACAACTGCTATTCTAGAAGAAAAAGCTTTGTGAAAACCTAAACCAATGTGTTCTCTGTATTGTACAGCAATTTATTAAAGATTTTGGGGCTGGAGAGACAGTATAGGAATTAAGACCTTGTATGCAAATGACCTTGATTCAAAGCCCAGAATCACAGAAATCACCACGCATTATCAGGAGTGACCCCTGAAAACAGAACCAGCAATAATATGCCCTGAACGTAGCTAGATGTAGCTCCAAAACCCAACTATATTATAGGCTCAATAAGCTTTAGAGGAAGAATAATTTGGTAATAAGGTTTGAATGAATCTGGATTATAGCTAATAGTAAGTACATTTCAAGAGAACCAGAACCTAGGCTGGAGTAATGGCGCAAGTGGTAATGCATTTGCTTTGCAAGCAGCGAACCTAGGATGGACTGTTGTTTGATCCCTAGGTGTCCATATGGCCCCCTAAGCCAGAAGCAATTTCTGAGCACATAGCTAGGAGTAACCCAAGCATCACTGGTTGTAGCCCCCAGAGAACCAGGATCTAAAAATAACTGAGAAGGTATAACCATTTTATAAGATACTTTAAGTCTAGCACACACAATGCAAAAAGATGCTTATTTCCTGGTCATTCAATCTTGAAATACAATTCCACATAAACAACAGCAATTAATCCAAGCTGTTCTACCCAAAACTAAGTTGATGCTAGTAAAAACAATCAAATATATAAATAAAACGAATACTTTTCTTTTTTGGGCCACACCAGTGATGCTTAGGGGTTACTCCTGGCTCTACACTCAGAAATCATTCCTGACAGGCTCGGGGGAACCATCCAGGATGCTAGGAATAGAACCTGGGTCAGCCATGTGCAAGCAAGCACCCTACATGCTGTGCTATTGCTCCAGCCTCAATATTAATACTTACTTAAAAAAAAGATAACAAAGAAAACCAAAGATGCAGCCAGAGTGATAGGGCACTTTGCTTTGCACACGGGCCAACAAGGCTTTGATCCCTCGTAAACCAACCAACCAAAAACCCAGGAGCAAACTCCCAAAGATGAGGATAAAGACAGCATGAACCTTGTTACTGAGAGCTCATATGCAGCCTATATTTCTACAGTTGACTTGTTTTTGAGTCACCCCTGGCAGTGTGCAGGGGACAATATATATGGTGCTATAAGCAGAGCCCCAGGCTCCAAAATGAGGACCTAGTGAGACGCAGGTCTGGAACAAGTTGACTCAGGAAATCCACACAGTGAAAAGGAACGAGTTCAGAAAAGGATCTTAATGAAAACTGAAGAATGAGTGTCTGCCTTCTCAGAACCCTGCTTTTTATTCACAAGAACCAGGTCAAACCCTAGGGTGAAATATGAATATTGATTAGGGTGGGTATCCAATCTCGTGCCAGAAATGGAATACGAATCAGTCACATTTAGGCCTGTGTTCTTGTACTACCTTTCCGAGCCATCTGGCTTACTATTAAGACAACAGGTTTTTCTTATTGATAGAAAGTTATTCCTCAAAATATTTCCTATGTGGTTGCATTCCATTGTATCTAAATATAAACAAACGAAAGTCAGTTCTCATAATAAAATCATTTTCCATAGTACTATACATAATACATTCAGGATCACTGGTTGCTTTTTCTTCGCTTTCTTTTCTTTGAATGTGTCGGTGTTTGAGATGCTTGTGCTGCTTCTTTTACTTCAGACACGGGTTGTTTGAAAACTATTTCGTCATCATTATCATCATCATTCAGGTCAGCTACTTCAGATTTTCGTCTTTCCAAAAACGTTGGTGTACAAACTGGTGTGGGGCCCTGGATTCAAAGATATAAAAGTTAACACAAACATGGAAAGATATTGATAATGACTTCAGTTCCCATCACATCATCTCAATTTACAAAGTATGCTCTTTTGAGTTTTGGGGACACACCTAATGGTGTTCAGAAATCGCTCCTGGCAGGCACAGGGGATCATATAGGATGCTGGGATTCGAACCACCATCCACCCTGGATTGGTTGCTTGCAAGGCAAACGCCTTACCGCTGTGCTATCTCTCCGGCCTCCAAAAGTACGCTCTTTTTATAAAGTAAAACCACCTTTCAGCGATACAAACTTAGCAAAGAAATTCCACAGCTAATTAAAATATTCTTTTAGGGACTAGGTATATTCTGTTAAACTTAACATTTACAAAGACGGTGCTAATTTCTTCCTATTCTGATAATATCAATTTACCATATTAAAAAGACTAAATTTGAAAGTTGGACAAAGTGGTATGCAAGAAAAAAGTGCTGTAGTATAAGTGAGTTACATTCCTGGCCCTGAATGCAGAGTATTGAAGACAATTTTACCTGGCTATCCACGGTGTTTTCAGGAGTCTTAGGACTGATTTCAGCTTCTGTTTCTGTCTTCTTAGTGGCAAGTGTCTTCAATAAATTTTAAGAAATTTAATTAACATATCATTTATTTATTTTTCTGGGGGGGGGGTCACAACTGGCAATGCTCCTGGCTCTGTGCTCAGAAATTTGCTCCTGGCAGGTTTGGGGACCATATGAGGTGCTGGGACTCGAACCACCCACCATCCTGGATCAGCTGTGTGCAAGGCAAATGCTCTAACACTGTGCTATTTCTCTGGCCCCAACATATTCATCACTTACAGGAAATTTTTGTTTGAGCCATACTGGATGTGCTCAGGAATTACTCCTGGCGGTGATTGGGGAACCACATGGATACTAAAGATCAGACCCAGGTTGGGCGTATGAAAGGCAAATACCCTTCCCACTGTACTATAGCTCTAGTCCCAAGAATATATATATATATATATATATATATATATATATGTTTTTGGGTCACACTGGCAGTGCTGAGGGGTTACTCCTGGCTCTGCTCCTGGCAGATATGGAGCAGGGGGACCATATATAATGCTGGGGATTGAACCCAGGTTGGCCATGGCCATGTGCCAGGCAAAAGCCATACCCACTGTGCTATTGCTATGGCCCGAGAATATACTTTTTTATTTATTTTACTCAATATGTAACATGGATTGGACATGTAAAAATTTACCTCAGTCTTTTCAGGTTTTCTCAAATTAGTGTTGGCAGTTTTCGTGCGTAAAATCTTTAGGAAACACAAAGAAATATTAAATGGTAGTCTCATGTGTTTAGTGTTTACACTTTTTTTTTTTGGTTTTTGGGTCACGCCCGGTGACGCTCAGGAGTTACTCCTGGCTATGCGCTGAGAAATCACTCCTGGCTTGGGGGACCATATGGGATGCCGGGGGGATCGAACCTCGGTCTGTCCTAGGCTAGTGCTTGCAAGGCAGATGCCTTACTCTAGCGCCACCACGCCGGCCCAGTTTTTAACTTTAAGTCTAGCATTAAATTTTTATATACACTCAGTCAATTCCTTCTCTAAAGGTCAGAGAATTGCAATGTAAAAATAACTCACAATTAGAGCAAATGACCCAAAATAAAGAGCAAGTCTTAAAAGAGGTGCCAAATTGAGAAACAGATTGAAACTATACAGGTATAACAATCACATCCTAGAGCCAGCAAGTCTTGATGTGGGAGCAATGTGTACAGGTAGGCCTCTTTGGCTGCCTGCTCTGGCTAGAGCTCGGGGGTGGGAATGAGGCTGGCCTTTCTCACAATATAAAGAATATGTAAGAAACCAGTTCTCACAGGCCGGTTTCAGGCTTCACCATCCCAGCTCATAGAGGTTCACAGGAGTACCCAAGAACTATGACATACAGAATGCTTTTCTTTTGAGGAACTGGGTCAATAATCGACAGAAATCTGGCTGAAGATAAGCTAGTCTTCTGTATATGAATTCTGGATAGAACTAAACACAAAGATGCTGGTAATAAAATTATGTTAAGCCCCATTTAAGATGACCCCCAGCTATTAACCCCAAACAAAACATGTTTCCCCAACCTCCACTTTCCTTAAACCTCTTCAATATGTAATAGTTCACCTCTTACACAGGTAATCTCTCTCTCTCTCTTCTCTGCCCCTTCTGATTGAATTTAGTACTGGGCCAGAGATTTCTAAGACTAAGAATGCAAACTATACATGCTTGGTTCAAGGTACAATTCCTGGCACCACAAGGTCCTCTGAGCAGTAAGCTGAGAGTAGCTTAAGCACCACTGATGTGGACCAAAACAGCTAAGCCAACAACTTAATTAAAACAGCATATAAAGCAGTGGTCCTCAAACTACGGCCCACGGGCCACATACTGTATTTGTTCCCATTTTGTTTCTTCAGTTCAAAATAAGATATATGCAGAGTGCATAGGAATTTGTTCGTAGTTTTTGTTTTTACTATAGTCGGGCCTCCAATGATCTGAGGGACAGTGAACTGGCCTTCTGTTTGAGGACCCCTGATATAAACGATTGCCAATTTACAATCTCAGTATTGACAGCACTTAAGGGACATATTTGGGCCATATCCAGCAGCACTCAGGGCTTATTCCTCGCTCTGCAATCACTTCTACTGCTCAGAAGACCATTTGTGGTGCCAGGTACCAAACTAGGATCAGCTGTATGCAAGCCAAGAGTCTGAACTCTGCATTCTCTCTCCAGTTCCTGGGTAAAACATTTTCTTTAGTAACCTACAAGCACTACATTTTTCTAGTCAAACAGAGATATGCTATGGTAGGGAAGTAGAACGCCTGGTCCCATAAAACAAAGAATCATTTACAGAGTATTTACCAAAGAGGGGAAATTATAATCAATCCCCTTTTTTGCCAACTTCTTTCGGAGTAACTTTTCTTTCTTTTTAAATCGCTTCTCCATCTGTAATTTTTCAAGAGGTGTCCGGTCCTTATTATACCGTTTTATTGCTGGAAATGATGGATTCTTAAATGGCTTATACCACTCTTGAAAAAGTTCTTCGTGTACTTGTTCTGGTGGCATAAAACGGCCTATATGGGAAACAAGAAAAAGTTTTTAATCAGGTAGGAGGGTGAGGTTTTTAATGTTCAGAATTCCCAATGCCATTCCCACACTTATTTGAAATGATATATATTTTCACTAACATGCACATTCCTGAAAACATACAGCAGGTACCCAAAGGAGGAAAAAAACCCCCCACAATTTACCTGGTAGTTGCAATCAATCTGTCTCCCAGTGTTACCCTGCAGAATGCACCCTCAGCAATAATTTACTTGTTTAATACTTTTTTGCGTGTGTGTGTGTGTGTGTGTGTGTGGGGGGGGGGTCACACCTGGCAGTGCTCAGGGGTTACTCCTGGCTCTACGATCAGAAATGCTCCTGGCAGGCTTGGGGGACCATATGGGATGCCGGAATTCAAACCACTGTCCTTCTGCATGCAAGGCAAACATGCTACCTCCATGCTATCTCTCCGGCCTGCTTAATATTTTTTATTCATGGCCTTTTCACTTTTCTTAAGATCACACCTAAAAATCACATTTATAGTCTGGGGAACATAGGTCAGTGGGAGAACACACTTCTTTTAGATAAGAACTTGGGTTCAATCAGCATCTGGGCTGCAGAGATAGTGAAGTGCTTGACCTGTACCTAATATTCTGGATTTGATTTCTAGCATCAGATATGGTACCCTGAGCCTTCCATAGGTGGTCCTTGAGTGCAGTGCTAGGAGTAAGGCCTAAGCATAGGTAGATGTGGCTCCCAAACCAAAAACAAAACAAAAAATTAAAAAACATCAGCTAATTAATACCGAAAACATAAAAAGTACTGACAGAACAAGAAAAAAACATCTAAATCCATCAAAAAATGGGGAGAAGAAACAAACAATTCCTCAAAGAAGGACTACAAATGGCCAGAAGACACATGAAACAATGTGCCACATCACTAATCATCAGGGAGATGCAAGTCAAAACAACAATGAAGTACCATCTCACACCACAGAGACTGGTACACATCATAAAGAACAAGAATAATCAGTGCTGGCAGGACTATGGGAAGAAAGACACTCTCACTGCTAGGGAAACAGGAGGAGGAAAATGGGGGGCACTAGTAGTGGGAAGGTTGCACAGGTGAAAAGGGTGTTCTTTTTATAACTAAAACCTAACCACAAACACGTTTATAATCATGGTGTGTAAATAATAATATTAATTAAAAAATAATAAAAAAGTAAAAAAATCAAATTAAGTAAAAAAAATATATTCTTTGAGTAATTCGTCCCAATTCCACGTTAGCATAAAAAATTGTTATTCTGGAAAAATCAGACTCTAGAAAATACACTTAAATCCCTGCACCATTTCTTATCACTGTAAATATGAAATGAGATAACCACAATCATGTTTGTAATCAAGGTGTCTAAATATTATTTAAAACAAAAGATGAAATGAGATATGAAAGTTGGCACACATGACCACTCATCACCTACATCATCCTTGCAAGCTAAAATGAAGATCACTTACACTGCAAGAGTCTTTCACCAAAAAGATAATTGTTCATTGTTTCTGCAACTATTTTGGCAACATCTTCAGATTCAAACTCCACAAAGGCATATCCTTTGCTATTTCCGGTCTGTAATGAAAAATTCACTAAAATAAGAACTAAATCCCTTCAGCTGTGAATTTAAATAGCTAACTAATTCACCCCATCATCAAATATCAACACCTTTCATTCCAACTTGAAGAATCTCATGCAATTCAAGAAAAGATCCAAAATAATCTTAACTTGAGGTATTCTGGATTGGAATAGCTTATTACTTTTGGGGGGGGTGTTTTTTCATGGGGTGGGTGAGGCTATACCTAGCTTCACACTCAGCAATCAGGGAGAAGGAATACAGGATGCTGTGGATTGAATCTGGACCAGCAGAATGCAAGGAAGGTGCCTTGCCTATGATACTACTGCTCAGGCCCCTGAACTGGACTTAACAGCAACAGCCATCAATAATGGAAATTGAGTCGGTTCCTGCAGACCATCGATCCTAATTTTGTCTCACAGTCAGTCACATTCATCTATCAACACTAATGCGAATGTAGGATGCTTTAGAAAATGCAGGCAGTGACTTCCTCCTGGCAGTGCTTGAGGACCACACGGGATGCCAGGGATTAAATCTGGGTTGGCCTTGTTGTGCAAGGCAAACACCCTACCCACTGCACTATCAGGAAGGCCCAAGGTTAACAGAATTCTTATTTACCGTATATACTTGAGTATAAGCCAAGTTTTTCTGGCAGAAAATTTGTGCCAAAAATCCTGAACTTGGCTTATACTCCGGTCATACAGGTTATTTGATTCTGTATGCCACTGAACTATTTAACCCACAATATTCTGCACCACAGCAGTGATGTTGAGAACTTGGTGGTGATGACAATGTCTATGTTGATATCTCACATCAGATACAGCTAAAGCTGTTTGGACAGGTGATGATAATGAGGAACCCAATTTTGAAGGATCTTAACCTTTGTAATTTAGCTTGATTACTTGTTGAGCTATGGTTTTAAAATAATTGTTGCTAGCTTAGTTTTTCTTTAGCAATAAATACTGAAAAACATTTAACTTACTGATTCCTCAATTATTCTAATTGTTTCGGGTATATACTTTTATTTTTGAAATTTACCAGTGACGCATTTTCTACCTTGGCTTATACTTGAGATACTAAATTTCCTCAATTTTTAGGATAACATTGGGGGGAGGGGTTAGCTTATACTTGAGTATATACAGCATTTTTTTGGTTTTTATTTTTTTGGTCACACTTGGTGGTGCCTGCCTCCTGGCAGGCACGGGGACCATATGGGATGCCAGGATTCAAATCACCATCTGTTTGAATCAGCTGCGTGCAAAGTAATCGCCCTACCACTATGCTGTCTCAGGCCCCAGAATTTTTTTTTTGTCCCCTCCCGCTTATACCCTTGGTGTTGCCCAGGCATGATTTTTGGTAGCTCTGGGCAGTGATAGGGTTCAAAATGGAGTCAGCTTCATACAGGTAAACCTTTAGCCCCTGAACTAAAATTCTCTGACTGACTTAGTTATTACTCAGTATTTCATTCTTTTGTGTGTGTGTGTGTGTGTAAGCACACCTTGTAGTTGTTAGGGATCACTCATGGCAAAACTGAAGGACCAAATGGGTGCCAGTGTTTTTTGGTTTTTGAGCCACATCTGGTGAAACTCAGGAGTTACTCCTGGGTATGCGCTCAGAAATAACTCCTGACTTGGGCGACTATATGGGACGTGGGGGATCGAACTGTGGTTTTTCCTAGGTTAGCGTGGGCAAGGCAGATGACTTATCTTGCTTCCACTGCTCCTAGGTGCCAGGTGTTGAACCTGGTAAACCATGTGCAATGCAACTGCCCTACCGATTCCAGCCCCATCCTTATAATTTGGTGATCCCTGTAGGGTATTTGAGTTTAAGTTAACAGTCTTTATCAGTAATACTGATTTTGGTTTGTTTGCTTCTGGATCACATCAAGCATTGCTCAGGAGATAAATATATGTAGGGTTCACCCATTTCCCATTGTAGAGGTGCATAAGAAACAACATATGTGAACATGTCAGCTTCTGGAAATTAAAACTATTAAAAAAATCTCACCTTTGTACTTCTGGACAGTCTGAGCTTTGTGACAGTGCCAAACTGAGAAAAGTATTCGAGGAGCTGAGTTTCATAAAGTGTGGGTGGCAGATGGCCCACGTAGATCACTCCTGGAGTCAATTGTTTGGGTTGCTGCTTTTGCTAAAATCACAAAGTACAAGCAAACACATCCTTTTAAATGAAAATACCCCACTGCAATAAAACATAACATTCCCTGCCTCTTGGTCTAAGAAATTAAGAGGCTACTTTATAGAATTATCTATTTTAAACTTACTCTCTTTTGGGCCGATAATAAGCAGGCAGGTTCTTTTCTTTTTTTCTTTGGGTCACATCCGGCAGTACTCAAGGTTTACTCCTGGCTCTATGCTCAGAAATTGCTCCTGGCAGGCTCAGGGACCATATGGGATACCGGGATTCGAACCACCGACCTTCTGCATCCAAGAAAAACGCCTTACCTCCATGCTATCTCTCTGGCCTAAGCAGGTTATGTTCTGACTGTAACATACCAGAACCGGGTCAGCGCTCTTTAACTATGTTAAAGATACAAGAAAGTAAAACCTTTCCAGCACATTATTCAAAATCCTTTGGGGGAAGCGCTACGAAAATGCACCCTTCAATTTTGTGTTAAGAGGCCTGCTTGTTTACGCATACCCGTCTAATCAAATAATTTCAAGACCTTTTTCTTTTTGGGGTCACATCCGGCAGCGCTCAGGGGTTACTCCTGGCTCTATGCTCAGAAATCGCTCCAGATTCGGGGGGGCCATATGGGTCCTCCCAGCATCACTGGGAGCGATTCCAGCAATGATAGGAATGGTTCCCCTAGTGTTTCTCATGTCTCTGTATATCTCTGGCGCTGAGAGTTGCTGTGTCCTGCTTCAAACCTCGCTTTGAAAAGCTACGCACTGCAAAACGTGCTCATAGTAGTCATTAATCGAGGGATACCTCTGATTAAAAAAATCAGCTCAAATTGTTTTATGTATTTTTGTTTTGCAGGTGATAGTTTTTTTTTTAAATAAAGATACTATTTACAGTCGCGTTGGGGGGCCGCGAAAAATGTTTTCTTCTCCCTAGGGGGGCACGGCAGAAAATAACTGAGAAGCACTGTCCTACTGTCCTAAACACAGCCAGATGTGTGTGTTGGGGGTAAACAAAAATACACACACCCGAAGCACTGAGTTCCTCGTCACATGACTCTGCTTACAAACCTCTGAACTTTGCAAATAAAGTGAGAGCACCAAAGTGCAGCGGGAGAGGCTCATCACACCCCCCATCATTTTAAGGCTCCCCGGTCACCACCAAGGCACCGCAGCCTACCGAGCTGGGCGGTAGGCAGGCCGGGCTGCTTCACCGGGGATCCAGGGAAAGGAGAGGACGACGCAGGCGCCCCGCTCACCTTTTTTGCGCGCCGGCGCATCTGCGCCACATCCTTCCGAAACTGCTCATCCTTCTCGGGGTTCAGCGACAGAAACGGCTTGGCGGGGCCGGACAGAGCAGCCATGGCCGAAGTCCCGAACGGCCGACTCCACTCCACGCGGCGCAACCGGAAACGCCGGACGCCACGTGACGTCAAAGCGGAAGTGATGGTGAGCACGTGACTAGGCGTGGGGCGGGACGACGCTCCGGGGCGGGGCGGAACCAGGGCTAAGTAGTAGCAAGGAGCTCCGGCGCCACCTAGCGGTAGGGCGCATCTGGATCTGACTCACTTGTACCAACCCTGACATGTCTGTCTTCTGGGCATTTTAAAAATGTTAACTAATTAATTAATTTGGGGGCCAGAGAGATGGCATGAATGTAGGGCGTTTGCCTTGCATACAGAAGGATGGTGGTTCGAATCCCGCCATCCCATATGGCGCCACCGAGCCTGCCAGGAGCGATTTCTGAACATGGAGCCAGTAGTAAAACCCTGAGCGCTGCTGGATGTGACCCAAAAAA
>PVKC010012684.1:0-23558 GCA_004027635.1 Crocidura indochinensis
ACTGATTTGTGAGTAAAAGTGGTAGGGAGGGATGACATACTTTGATTTTTATTTGAGACAATGTTACCCCTATTCACAGAGTAGTTAACCAGGACTTAACATGAGCTCAGCCTGTTGAGGACCCTGAAAGAGGAAATAAAAGCAGACATTGAAAATCGTTAAAAAGGGCTTGTGATATAGCCCAGTGGTAGGGTGTTTGCCTTGCTTGCTGCTGGCCTGGTAGTTAGCTGGTTCGATTCCTGGCATCCCATATGGTCTCCCAGCATGCCACTGGTGATTTCTGAGTGCAAAGCCAGCAGTAACCCCTTAGCACCACTGTGTGTGCCCCAAGAACCAATCAATCAGTAAACTTTTTTAACAAAAAGGAAAAAAAGAAAATCATTAAAAAATAGAAATGAAAAATTATGTCTATTTGAGAGAAATGTGCTATGGTGAGACATTTTATTTGTTTATTTGTTGGTTTTTGCCATGTTTTGGTGTTATACCTGATGCCTTTCAGGGGATCTCCTTTTTCAATTCAGTGAACATTCTGGGCTAGATTGGGAAACTTATGGAATGGTGGGGGTGGAACAATGGTTTGCTGCGTAAAAGGAATACATCTTATCAGTTGAAATAGCATTCTGGCTCCTCAACTGAGGAAACTTTACATCCTTAAAATATGTTCATCATGGGGACAGAGCGATAGCAGTCTGCATAGGGCATTTGCCTTGCACACAGCCCTTCCTGGTTCGATCCCCAGCATCCCATCTGGTTTCCCTTGCATGTGAGGAGTAATTTTGTGTGTTGAATTGGAAATAACCCCTGACAAGCTCCAAGTGTGATCCCAAATGAAAAAAAATTGATCATCATTCTAGTTTTCCATGCTTTTCTTTGTTAACAATCCCAATCTAGAGGTGACATGTGGATTGAGCAAGGGAAACTGTTTTGGAGTAAAACCACAGTATGTAGGTCATTTCTTTTACCTCCAGCCAAACTGTTTTCTTTCTCTGGCATCACTTATAGACCCCTAGCACTTCCAGGAGAGGTTCCTGCTCACAGAGCTAGAAGTAATTTCTGAGCACTACTGGTGTGTCCCTAAATAAATAGAAAAGCAAAATATAGAAAAGAAAGAAAATAGGGCCTGGAAGCTGGTGAAGCAGTCAGTTTGCTTCCCTTGTTCTTAGAGCATTGACTTCCTTCCTGCCTTCCTATGGGAGAATTTGGGAGCACCTGTTCTGAAGGTGAGCCAAAAGAAAGAGAGCATCCTTCTGTAGATTCGCTGTTCACTGGGCACTGTGCTCTTGAATCTGCTCAATCAAGTGGCAGGACACGGACCCCTATTGTGGGGCTGATTTGGACTGAGTTACAAGCATTTTTCCCCATCCCCTCAGGGACACAGGCTCAGAAGCACACTCCCCATGGAGTGGAGTCACCGGTGTCTAAGCAGTGTTGGAGAGCCTTCCCATGTGTTTGCCACCATAATGGGCCCTTCCATTATACCCAAGTAACCCTAAGGAAGTTCAGAAAGGAAAAGAACGATATTATGTGAGGAGTGCAGGGTGCTCTCTATTTTTCAGATCTAACTAGTCACAAGGCAATTCATACTGGAGAGAAGGATTATATACATCAAGTATGGAAAGGCCTTCACTCAATCTTTGAACCTTATTGAGCACCTGGAACTTCATAGAAGAGAGTTATCTTTGCGTGTAATGAATGTGAGAAGGACTTCACTATCTTCAATATATTAGGCACTGGAATATTCAAACAGAGAAATTTTATGCATGCTAGGTATGTGGGAAGGACATCACATATTCCTCAAAAATTCATCAAACAGAAAAATTCATACTGGAGAGAAACTTACATATAAGTATGGGTTGTATGAAGACCTTCATTCATTCTTCAAGATATACTAGCCATTTTCTTTTTTTTTGTTGTTTTGTTTTGTTTTATTTTTTGGTTTTTGGGTCACACCCAGCAGTGCTCAGGGGTTCCTCCTGGCTCCATGCTCAGAAATTGCTCCTGGCAGGCACAGGGGACCATATGGGGCACCAGGATTCGAACCGATGACCTTTTGCATGAAAGGCAAACGCCTTACCTCCATGCTATCTCCCGGGCCCCTCCATTTTCTTTTTTTGCTTTTGATTTTTGGGTCACACCCAGGACAATCAGGGGTTACTCCTGGCTCTATACTCAGAAATCACCCCCATCAGGCTAAGAGGACCATATGGGATGCTGGGAATCAAATCGCTGTTGGCCCCAAGTCAGCCTCCTCCAGGGCAAGCAACCTACTGCTGTGCTATCTTTCTGGTCCCATTGATAGCCATTTTAATATCCATCCTGGTGAGAAACCTTTTGCAAGTAAGGAATATGGGAAGAGCTTCACTTGATCTTCAAGCCTTACTCAGCACTGCATTATTTTTCAGATTGAAAAGTAGTCTTTTGCCATGTAGGGAGTGAGGGAAGGCCTTTGAATAACCCTCATACCTTAGGAAATATATCTGAATTCATTCTGGAGAAACACCTGAGGTAATTTAGGAGTGTGCAAAGATCTTGAATTCCTCTTTTGATCTTTTCTCATATATGAAAATTATAACTGGTTGGTCAGAACATACTTATAGAGGAATGGTTGGGGGCTGAGCAATAGCAAAGTGGTAAGGCTTTTGCCTTGCACATGGCCAACACAGGACAGACCCCAGTTTGAATCCCGCCATCTCATCTGGTCCCCTGAACCTGCCAAGAATCACTTCTGAGCACAGAGTCAGGAGTAACCATGAACACCACTGGTTGTGACTAAACAAAAACAAAAATTAAATAGGTATGGTGTTTGCCTTGTGCACGCCAGCACCAGCTCGATCACTGGTATTCTTTAGGTTTCCCTCAAGTCTGCCAGGCTTTCTTTCTTTCCTGAGTAAAGAACTAAAATAACCATATAGTACCCCCCAGTGTGACTCAAAAAAGAAATTAAAGAGAATTTAAGCTGGAAAGAATTTTTACATATATCATATGCCTGCTTCCCCCCCCTAAATGTTTTCTCTATAGAACAACCTACATTCTGGAAAGAAACCTGTATGTAGAATGTATGTGGGATGGTCTTCGTTGGTCTTCAAACTCTGTTGAAATAGGTGGTTCATACTGCAAAAAACTATTGTAAATATAGGGAATTTAGGAAATTTTGATTGAATCCTCAGTGCTTTATAACACACTCCAGGGAGGGAGCAGTACATTTGCCCTTATGCAGTCAGTTCAGGTTTTCTTTTTTTTTTACACCCCTCTCTCCCCTGACTTTTCTGCCCAGCTTTGATCCTTAACATCCTGTAGGGTTGCCTATGCAGTTCCAGGAATGATTCCTGAGTGAAGAGCCAATTGTAACTCCTAAGCATTAACAGGTATGGTCCAAAATTAAGTTTCAAAATGTATATTGGATATAAACCTTAATAAGCAGATAAGGAATGTTGGAAAACCTTTGCTCAGAGATCAGACTTTAGTAGTCATGGGAGAATTCACACTGGTGTGAAGCCTTACACATTTGGTATTAGAGAAACCTTTTGACACTGACTCAGCACTCACCCAGTTAAGTTTAGAAGCCCTAGAGCAGGGCTGGAGCAGTGGTGCAACTGGTAGGGCATTTTCCTTGCATAAGCTAATCTAGGATGAACTGTGCTTCGATCCCTCAGCGTCCCATCTGATCCCCCAAGACAGGAGTGATTTCTGAGCAAAATGCCAGGAGTAGCCCCTGAGTATCAACCGATGTGACCCAAAAAACAAAACAAAAGTAGTCCTAGAGCTGGCATGGGTGTGGCAATATTTTCATCAGCTCACACCTAATTGTATGATTCATAACCCCTTGAGTAAAACAACTTTATTTTCCACATTGGGAGATGCACAAATGCACACTTTGTACTGGTGCTGCCTCTGTCAGAGTTCCATGTCCTCAGTACCCTGAAGGAAAAGGGCATTCACTAGGGTGGTTGCCATCTACAGTCAGGCATTCGTAAAGTTTGCATTTCTTCTGTGTGCTAATGTCTGAGGGGTGGGGACTGGAAATCAAATAACGAACCTTAAATAGCCCATGAGTATGGTCTGTAAGGTCAAGCCATTGTGTCTGTGTCATCTTTGTTCCAACTCTGGACTGGTGCCTGAGCTACTTGTTCCTAGAGGGCTATGGCAAGCCACCGCAATGAATTGTTTTGGGGCCAACTAGTTCACTGTTCAAAGGTTATTCCTGGCTTTTCTTTTCAGGGTTACTCCTGGCTTTTCTTTTCAGCATTACTTCTGGTGAGGCTCTGGGACTTGGGGTACTGGGGTTCAGATCCAGATTGGCTTCCTTCAAGGTAAGTGCCCTTCCTGCTATTCTATTGCTCTTACCCCAGCCCAGAGCAATGAGAAAAACTGAAAATTCCATATTTCTCAGCCTTTCTGGCCACACTCTACAGCTCACAACAGAGGACCCCCTGATGTCATAGAAATGGGGGGAATGTCTTCTTCACTGGATCTCAGTCCATTTATTATGCAGGGAATCTACACGGGAGAGAAAACTCTTATTTTGTTTCCTCTGTGGTGAAACTGCTGAGCACTTTCCCCTGTTCTTCACTAAAGGAAATATTCCTGGGATATCCCTGGGAACTTAGGGTTGCATTTTCTCTCTTGCCCACTTTCAGTTTTTATTCTGTTTTCAGGCTGTACCTGGCTATGTTCAGGACTTACCCCTACTCTGCACTCAGAAAGCACTTGTAGCATATGCAGGACACTGCTGGTAGTAGTCCAGATGAGGTTTTTTTTCCCTGAGTCCCTTTAGAAGAACCACTTCTGGGCTGAGTCGAGGGAGTGGCACTACTGCAGGGGGCGCTGTTGTGTGGTGTTCCTGCCCTGAGTCAGCCAGCTCCAGGGGGGATGTGGGCTCAGAGCTCTATTTTCCTCTCTTGTGCTGTGAGGCCAGGCCTATGCACTGCTTGTGCCCCACCTGAAAACCTTCACTCAGCATCTCATCTTTATTTTTATTTCTCTCTCATTTTCTCCATCTTACTTCCTCACTCTCTCTGTGTGTGACTTGGGTTTACATACTCTACTATTCAGTATACATTTGGCTCTAGTTTCAGGAGTCTCAGTTTAGCAATGTGGAAGACAAATCCCCTACCCACTGTGCTATTTCTCCTGCCCCAGCTCCTCTGCTTTCTCTTAGATATTTTTTAAATTGTCTCAGTTGTTTCCTTTTGTCCACACAGCATTGACACTTCTCTTTGTGTTCCTCAGAGTGGTACTTGGCAGACCATGAGACAGGACAGAAGGCTGTTATGGGAGTTATTGCAAACTGTAGCGCTGTTCAAAGTTTACTCTGGACTCCTCAGTCAGATGGATCCTTTCAGAGCTGGGGAATCATATGAAGATCAAAGATAAAAACAACATTAACCTTGTGCAGTGTGTGGATTTTGACTCCATGTTATCTGGTTAGCTATCTTAACTTTTTTCCATTTTTAAATTATACCTTATTTAAAGAGCATGTATCATATAGTTGCTCAGAATACATGTTTCTAGATAAGTGAGAGCAAACATTCACAATAAAAATATGAAGAGAAAATAAAGAACAAAAATATTTGTAGTGATCATCAAATTTGTGAAAATCATTGTATCTGTGATGACTTCATGGAGTCATTGTGGGTCCTGAGCCCCCGAAGAGTGACTGCAGCACACAGCCTAGAGTTACATGATCACCTCCTGGTGTGGGCCCTAACAAGTAAATTTAAAAAATGGGGGAAAAAAATCTCAATTGGTATTTTAGAGTGTTATGCTTAGAATGGTACATTTTCTTAGTTTTTGTGTCGGTTTGGCAATGGGCCATATCTGACGATGTTCAGGTATGCTTCCTGGTTAAATTCAGTGATCACTCATCAGGGATGCTGATGTTCGAAAGAGGGTCAGTGGCTTGCAGACAAAGTGCTCATGGTCCTGTAGTTTCAGCTTTACTGAGATATTTTATATAGTTGCCCCATAATATTTCTAGTTCATTGCAGCATTTTTCCTATGACCCAGAAGTTCATAATCAGGATTCCTTCCCTTGTTTTTTTGGGGACACACCTGCCAGCATTGAAGACTTCTGCTCTGAGCTCAACAATCACACTTGGTAAGATCGAGGGTCCACATGCAATGCAGATCAAACCCGAGTTGGCCAATTTCAAGGTAAATGCCTTACTTGCTGTGCTATTGCTCTGGTGCAATTCTTACCATTATCATGTGATCGTCTTGGCTTTCCTCTTTTTCTGATCCTCAGAAGAAATGACCAGCTGCACAGAAGAGGAATCCAGAGAGGTGGCCCTGACTCACCTGTAATGACCAAAACTCATCCTCTTCCTATAGTGATGAAACTTTCTACTGCCACTGTTCTAGACCTGGGCTAGCCCACACCTGAGCACCCTTAAAGGTGGCAGAGGCCTCTTTTGTATTAAAATATTTCTGCATTCTAGTTTCCTCTTTACTTTGTGGCAAATTCTAAAAATATCAGTGTAAATAATGCAAATGCATAAAATCACTTCAATTGCTTACAGGGATGATCAAAAACTTGACTGATGGGTCCAGAGAGATAGCATGTAGGTCGGTCGTAGGCCTTGCATGTAGAAGGACAGTAGTTCGAATCTCAGCATTCCACATGGTCCCCTGAGCCTGCCAGGAGCGATTTCTGAGTGTAGAGTCAGGAGTAACCCTTGAATGCTGCTGGGTGTGCCCCCCCAAAAAAAAAGAACTTGACTGGCCATCTCCACTTATTGAGCAGAGGTCCATAGAAATTAAAAGGTGTCTATGGTGATACAGAAATAGGAATAAAGTGTAAATGATGGAAAATGAGTAACAATAATATGCCAAATTTGATTCCCACATACCCTCTGGGATTATGTTCTTCTGTTCCAGGTGGAACAGTGCTGTACGTTAAGGAGTCCTTAAGGAAGGGGCTGGCTGACATCATGGGATTATAATTGCTCCACTAAGAATGCAAGGTGGCAGGGCCAGAGAGATAGCACAGCAAAAAGGCGCTTGCCTTGCATGCCGAAGGACAGTAGTTTAGATCCCGGCATCCCATATTGTCCCCTGAGCCTGCTGGGGGCGATTTCTGAGCATAGAGCCAGGAGTAACCGCTGAGTGCTGCTGGGTGTGACCCAAAAGCCAAAAAAAATATTCAAAGTGGCGTGTACCTCTTCTAGTTCAGGAGTCTTCACTGTCTGTGATATGTGACTTGGATGGGTAATTTTTACAGTAGACAAAGAAATTTGGAATGAAAGTAATGACTTCATCTGCAGGAGCAGATCTTTAAGAATTATATAAAGGCTATGGGCCAAAGTTGTTAGTAAATACCATGAACCTGTAATGATCTTAAGAGAAAACAGGCTTGCACTGTAAAGGAGCAACTTCACCTATTCAGTGGAAATCATATGGAATGAGTGGCTTTAGAAGCCTCAAAATCTGACACCAAACTTCCATGTTCTCATGAGATACCCCATCTACAATATATATAGATATAGATATATAGAATTATATAGAATATATATATATATATAGAGAGAGAGAGAGAGGCACTGAGGATCAAATGATGAGTGACTGTCCTAGACAGACAGGTGGTAATTTTCAGAAACTCCCAGTATCTCTTTTCTATGGTGAATGTCACTAGAACCACAGGAACAGCCAAATGCAGAAATACTGACAATGAAAAACTCCCTGGAACCAAGATACCAAGATAAGGCCAAAGTAACAGGATTGGGGTAGTGTCAAATCCCTGTTACACTCCAGACTTCATTTGTCTGATATTAATATTCCTATCACATCTATATACGGAGTAATGCCTTGGAGGGAGAGTTATTTTGTCATAACCCACTCTAATGGGTTATTCTATTGTGCTACTAATGCGGTAGGGCACAGTTGCTATTCAAGAGGATCATAATAGTTGCTGAAGCAATACACAGTGGTAGGTCATTTGCCTTGCATACAGTTGATTCTTTCTGGATCTGATTCAGTTCCCATTATCTCATATGGTACTCAAAACAGCCATGATGAATCTCACTGCAGATTCCTTAGTGCTCGCTGATGTGCCCCCAAAACCAAAAGAATTAGAATGATAGTCTGAGAGTATTCAGAGTGAGAAGGAATATGCATTTTATTGTCTTTGTTCCTTTTTCAACCACGTATGTAGGACTCAGGGGATACTCCTGGGTTTCTGTTTAGGGATCATTCCTGAGGGAGCTTGAAGGACCATATAGGATGGTCCAGGATCAAATCCAGTTTGACTGAATGCAAGATAAATACCCTTACCCACTGCTATTGCTATGGCTTTTAGTCTACATTTTTCTCCCAATCTACTCCCTACTGTTTTCGGGTTCATATACTCATAAGGCCTCCAGACCTCCAGAAGGGACTCTGGGCAAGACATTCACTTTCTCACATGTTAGTAGGTAAACAGCTGCACTGTCCTGAGATGTGGATTGAGGCCTAGGACTGATTCTGTCACCTCTGCCATAAAAGATGGACAGGGCCTAGGAGTCCAGAACCCCTGGGAATATACCTAAGCTTGGTGTCCCTGAATTCTCAGCCCCAATGATGGGAGCCTCTTTCTATTTCCAGGCAGAATTCCACTTTGATAGTATGTGGAGAGACTACCCTAGCACAATGGTTTTCTTTTGGCATCATGAACAAGGAGACTGAGCCACAATTTGGGCATCGGCGGGACACCAATTGCATACTAACCAAATATGGTGGGGCTCTTGGCAGCAGGACTACATTGGAAAAATATTTAGTTTTGTTTTGGGGTCACTGCAGTAGTTCCCTGAGTCACCCTGAGCCTCAGTCATAGGCAATGAATGCAGATCCAGGTAAAACAATTACTGTCAAGGTAGCCAAGGCTCAACCATAGCTTAAAAAGCAGGGTCTGGAATGATAGTACAGTTGGATGGGCCTTAAATGGGATTGCCAGTGATTTGATCCCCAGATCAATGGAAGATCCATCAAGCTCCATCAGGTGTATTTTCTGAGTAAGATTTGGGTATAAGACCTGAGGACTGTGAGGTGAGATACAACATATCAAAATAAAAACCAGTCAACTGTGGTTAGTGACAGGAACAATGGATTGAGGATCATACTTGTCATGTAGAAGTCTCAGTTTTGATACTCTATCCACACAATCTCCAAGAAGCGCAGGGTTGAGGCAAGTCTCTGCTCCATGTGACCATAATGAAACCATGAAAAGAATTGTAGTCATCAAGCCAGAGTGATATCATTGTGGTAGGGCTTTTGCTTGTATGTGTACAACTTTGGTTAGGTCACCATAGTCACATATGGTTTCAACCCTGCCAGGAACAATTTCTGAGAGCATAGCCAGGAGTAACCCCGATCTCCACCAGGTGTGACCCAGAAACAAAAATAAAAACAAACACACACACAAAAAAACAGGAAAGGAATCAATCTGAGATAGCAGAGCACAAAAATATCAAAACTAAAACTAAACCAAAACAAAAAGGTAAGTGTACTTGCACTAAAGCACCCAGTAATGTGATTTCCAGAGAATTACAGAAAATTACAGAAAATGTAATTTACAGAAAATTCTTCACCCAGAAAATTCTTCTTTCCAGTGTTCAAAGGTAGGAACTCTAAAGAGTTTTCCAGACTCCCATCGAGAGTCCTAAGTGAAGACAGCAAGGAGACTAAGGTAAGGGTATCAACCTGACAACTTCGAGCAGTATCAAAACACAAAAGAATTTGTCTGAACATACAGAACAGACTGTCTGATTCTTTCCTTGCAATAGGCTTCCTTGTATAGATCCCTCCAACACCTCTCATGGTCCTTCATAGGAGAGACACTTGAGTGCAGAGCTAGGGGAATGCCCTGTTGGTTGTGGGGCCAGAATCTATAAATCAGTAATATGGGTGAGATAGCAATGATGCTTCAGAGCATAAATCCTGGGATCACGGATTTCATTAGCAACAGATTACTAGTTCATATTTCTAGGAGTTCAATTATGAATTTCAGAACCTCATTGAGTCTGAGGACTGCCAGATTTGACCAAAGAATCATTATTCAGGAGCCAGGCCTGAGCACCACTGGGTGTGGCCTCAAACCTCACACAACAAACTGGGACCAAGTGTCCTCAAACAACAGAATCCAGCATGCCAAACAGAAGCCACATCTTGGTCCTGGGGGCTGTGCACACCTGTCCTTTTAGTATGTCCCTCTGAGCCCACACTTCCACCCTACCTGGGAACAGGACTTCAAATGGTGAGGGTCCTTGTTCTCCTGTCTGTTTTCAAAGAGCACCAGCAGCGCCCTTTGCAGGAAGTCCTAGAGGAAGATACAGCCAGAAGCACCAGCCAGAAGCACAAACCCCTGCCTAACCAAAGTGCCTGAATTGGGCTTGAAACAACCCAGTGGGTTGCTTAACTTGGTACCAGCTCAGACCCACATATGTAGATGCAGACAGACTCGTGCATCTCCTGAGGACATAGAAGCAAGTTGGTATCCAGGCTGTGACTAGGACAGTAGCTCTGGCCTAGCTCTACTGGGAGGCAACTGCAGTCCTGAGCCTCTTGGATGCCCAGGACAGGGTGACTCTAGGGCAGAAGTCCATAACACCAGCGCCCCCTACAGGCCTGAGCAGAACGGCCCATGCACTCAGCCTTCCTGGAAGTGCCTATTGTAGGAGGAAGGAGAATCCCTCTGCTGCCCTCCTGCCATAGGTTCCGGCCCAGACACTGCTAGCTTTAAGGAATTAAAGAAAGCAATTTACAAAACGGCCTTGTTGCCAGAATGGTGGCGCTAGAGGTAAGGCTTGCAAGGACTAGCCTAGGACAGACTATGGTCTATTCCTGGGAATCCCATGTGATCCCTCCACACCAGGTGCCATTTCTGAGAGCATAGCCAGGAATGACCCCTGAGTGTCAACAGGTGTGGACTCCCAAAATACAAAAATAAATAAATAAATAAATTTTAAGAAAAAGGACCTTCTTGTTTCTGGAGAGATAGCACAACGGTAGAGCTTTTGCCTTGCATGTGGCCGACCCGGGAGAGACCCAGTTAGATTTCCAGCATCCTGTATGGTCTCCCAGCATGCCAGGAGTGAGTTCTGAGCTCAGAGCCAAGAGTATCCCTTAAGTGCTGCCCCCAGGTGTGACAAAAAAAAAACAAACCAGATGTTCTCACCATCCTTACATAATTAAGGATTTCTTTTAGGAATAGTATGGTGACAGGAGTTAAGATCAGGTCTTCTCACAAACTGTACAATATATAACGTTTTCCTTCAATATGAACTTGCCTATGAATAAGGTCTGAGGAGCTAGTGAAGGCCTTTCCACGTTACCCACATGAAGAATTCTCAACTTCAAGTTATTTTCAATGTTTTTTTAAGTTTTATTTATTAATTTAATTATTGATTGATTGATTAATTGATTGATTTTTTGGGCCACACCCAGCAGCACTCAGGGGTTACTCCTACCTCTGCAATCAGAAATCACCCCTGGTAGATGGGGGACCATCTTGAATGCTGGAATCGAACCAGATCCCTCCCAAGAGGATGATTCCTGGCTCAGTATCCTAAAATCACTCCTGGAGAACATGGGGGACCCTATACAATATCAGGGATTAATCTTAGTCATTGGTGTGCAAGGAAAGCACTCTCTGTGCTGTACAACCCAGCAAGAAAACAATTTTCACAGGAGTGAATTGGATTTGTTTGTCCTGGATTCTGAACAAGGAGGGAAGCCAATTTATAAGGAAGATGTGTTGTGAAAAACATGATAGAGTTTCTCATGTCTGCTTCCATTAACACTGCCTAAGCTACCTGGTGTCCTATCTGGTAAGGAGCAGAAGGAAGGCATCCTGGACAATAGCCAATCATTTTATTTTCTTGTATTTGGTTTTAGGGCCACACCCGGAGGTGCTCTGGGGTTACTCCTGGCTCAGTGCTCAGAAATCACTCCTGCCAGGCTAGGGGGAAAATAAGATGCTGGTGACAGAATCTAGTACATTATTGGTTGGAAGTTTACCAGACAACTGCCATACTGTTGTGCTATAGCTCAGGTCCCAATGTCAATCATTTTAAAGATCATCAGAAACTAGCAGCTCTCTATATCGCCTCTCTATATAATCCCACAATCCCACTTGTGACTTGGGGCATGGTCATATCTTCTGGAAGATAGTTCTGACCAATCAGTATGGGGCTTTTAGCTGACTAAATAAAGTTTAGTTTAGATTTACTCAAATTGTGTGGCTTCTTCAACAGACTGAAACAGACTGCAGACCCAAACAGACTGAAGAGGAAATGTAGGTATCCTCAAACTCTTTAAGTACTTCATCAAGGTTGGAAGCAAAAAGGCAGGGAATGGATACCAGGACAATAAATTCTAGAGATACATTAAAAGCAAAGAGGAATTGAAGACAACACCTTGACCTGGGACGACACTGCCTCTCCCAGAGAGGTTCCAGCAGGAACAATAGCCAGGAGAGGAATGTCAAGGATTTCATCTACCCCCAACCTGCCCCTGGCAACCACTCTAGCACAGGACTCTCACCTATGAGGGAAGCCCCAAGATGGCAGCTTTGGAGAAAGCCTAGAACAGCCAACTTGGAACAAAGTACAAGTGTTGCCTGGGGCAATGGTGGCAGCATCTCCCTTCAGACCTGGGGAATTTCAATATTTCATTATGGAATGTGGATTAGGAAGGGCTCTGTCTGGAGAAAACAGAGCTCTCTCTAGACAAGAGAACATGCTCTCTCCTTCAGTCTGTCTGTCTGGTTTTTCTGTGTGTTTGTTTGTTTGTTTGTATTATTTGGGATCACACCTAGCAGGTGATCAGGGGATAATCCTGGCTCTCTGCTTAGAAATCACTTCAGGCTCATGTGGGATGTCAGGATTCAAATCACCCTTGTTCGAGGGTCTGCTGCTTGCAAGGTAAACACCCTACTGCTGTCCTATCTCTCTGGTCACCTTCTGTATGGTTTTTTTGGAACCATATCCTGTGTGCTCAGACTTAGGGAGTTCAGGGAACAATGAGAGTTGGAGGGGATTGAATCTGGGCCGCCCATGAGCACTGCCAGTGCCCTCTTGCTGTCCAGGCCTGACTTTCCTGTAAAGCACATGTCCTGAACCTCCCAGGAGCTTCCCAAGAGCCAGAGCTGGAGAGTCCAAGGGCCAGGTTCCCCTCTAGGGGCTGCTACCTCTTGACCCCAAATCCTTAGAGCCACTGGGACCCTACATGCATCATTTGATTCTTTTCCTTCTCTGTGGTTTATGAAAGTTCCAGCGTGAGATAGTTCAAATCTTGTTCTCCCTTGATCACCTGCTTTGGTCATTTTGGAATGTTGATACTGAACTGCGTTCACCCACTTGTCTGCTCTAGCCATCAGTCTCTCCTGGTCTCTAGATCGGCACCCCCACACCTCCTCTGGATGCTCTTGCCATGACTCTGGACTCTTGGGGTGATCAGCATGGCCCCTCCATGGCCAGAAAGAAAAACGTTCCTCCAGACAACCCCTCACCCAGGGGACCTGCTCTCCACCCCAAGCTTGGCGGTTGGTAGAAACACAAGGGAAAAAGGATGTGGGGGAGAAAAAGGAGAGTTCTGTGACGTCACTGGGATGCCTCCTCATTATTGAATGGCCAGACTCCCTCTTCACACCAGGCACTTGGCTAGAAGGGGGAGATTTTGCCTCTTCTTGACTTAGATCAGGTGATCCAAACTGCTGTATTCTACAGGTCATACAGAGATGGAGAATGGGAATTGATCACGTGTGCAATGGAGATTTCGCTTTTTTTTAAACTTTATTTTTAATATTTATTATGTTTGGCCATAACTCGTGGGTTCAAAGTTATTCATAGCTCTGTGCTGTCAAATTACTCTGCAGACCTGGAAGACATATGAAATGAAAGGCATCAAACTCATGGTGGCCCTGTGCAAGGCAAATGGTCTATACTCTGTGATATAAGTGTATATATATATGTATATATATATGTGTGTATATTTTTCTAATTATGTATGGTTCTAAAAGAGAGAGAAATATTTTTGCTTATGTTTATTTTTGTTCCACACCAGCAATGCTTAGGAATTATTCCTGGTGTTATCTGGAGATCATATAGGATGCCAGGGATCAAACCCAGGTCTGCTGCATGCAAGGCAAATGCATTTCCTGCTGTACTATAACTTCTCCCCCTGGATGAAGTTTCTGACCCAAGATATCTGTGTATATGACATTGAATTTTCAGGAAAGCATCATGTTTTCTTGCTATCTCAGTTACATGAGTGAATTGGAGACTTCTACTTAAGACGCATGGCTCAGAATGGGGCTCAGGGATTGGTAGGAAGGGTTATCTAAGTGATTTTTTTCTTCTAAGGGATATTTGAGTATGTGAGTGGGCATAGACATTGGTGATCTAGATCTCCTTTCAGTGTGCTCTGTTGTTGCTTGCAGTGCTGAGGAGTAGCGAACTGCTGTGGATTGGAATATATAAATGTTCAACATCAGGAAATGAAAGTGTTTAAACCACCTGTATGAGTGAACTTTACTTGTTGACTAAATTATTCAGTAATTGAAACAGTAGGCAAGAATGATACTACAGCAGTTGGTGCAATTTCTTTGGAAACTCCTGACCAGAAATCTATGCCCAGAACTTCATATGGCCCCTGAACACCACCCAGAGTGAGTTCTGAGCACAAGGGCAGAAAAGGTTGCTTACTTAGTGAAATCAAACAAAAGAAGAAAGAAAAATACAGGATGATGTCATTTATAGTACAAAGAAACACTGGATGAATATAAATGTACTCACTGAGTAATGTTGAACGATATGTTGACTCCATAGTATAAAAAGTAGTATAAAACAGAGGCCAGAGAGATAGCATGGAGTAAGGTGTTTGCCTTGCATGCAGAAGGATGGAGGTTCGAATCCTGGCCACCAGAATTCACAGCTTCCCATTACTTCCCTTTCTCAAATTAATTCATCTGACCTAGATTTCTTTCCTTTGTTTGTTTGTTTTGGGGCCACACTGAGTGACGCTCAGTGATTACTCCTGCCTCTATGCTCAGAAATTGCTCCTTGCAGACCTGGGGAACATATGGGACCCTGGAGAACCCAATCATGGTCGTTCCCAGGTCACCCCTGTGTGCAAGGCATATGCCCTATCACTGCACCACTGCTCCAGCCCCAGTTCTCACCATTTTTAAAACATTTGATCTTAGACCCTTCGTCCTACTTCCAAAACACCTAAAAATCCATTTCGACTCTTTCCACATCCAGCATTTTAGTGACATCATACCAGATGGAATAACTTTTTCTCAAGACGCTTACCTAAATAACTTCCCTATTTAGTTTTGTGTATGTAGTAAAAACCTGAATGCCAATCTGTGGGGATGAGTCTGAGGGGGTCTCAGCTTACAGTTTTTCACAAGAAATCAGAGTCAAAATTTTATTTCCTCCAGGGATGTCTAGTATCATATCATTTTTAATTTTTCTGAGTCAGCCAAGTTTTCTTTTCTTGCTGCTTTAAGTCACTTTTATTAGCCAGAGTTGAACTTCAATCACCTGGGAGTCAGGGTTGACAAAATCAAGGGTACTTGTGCTAAGAAACTAAAAAGATGAAAGGAAAACAGATATCGCATGTGCATGACATTTAAACTAGACCCACATCCAGTAATTTTAAGATGTCTTGCCTAAGGGATCTTCCTGATATGTTCCTACATAACTAACTTGTTTTTTGAATAAAATTAATATCTGAATATAGCAGATATTCAGATATATGGGGCCGGAGAGAAAGCATGGAGGTAAGGTAGGGGCCGGGTATATATATTTCATGCAGATGGTTGGTGGTACGAATCCTGGCATTCCATATGTTCCCCCGAGCCTGCCAGGAGCGATTTATGAGCATAGAGCCAGGAGTAACCCCTGAGCGCTGTCAGTTTGACCCAAAAAACAAAAAAATCTCTCAATATAGGGGACCAAGTGGTAATTCAGCCCTTAAGGTTGTTGAATTGCATAGCAAAAATTAGATCTATCCCAAGTTCCCCATAAGGTCCAACAGGTCTCACTAGAATAGAGTGGCCTTGTGGTGGTCAGAGATGAAATCTTCCCTCCAAACAACCACCTTGCACCACAGACCTACATACTTGCTCTCTGAGGTTCTGCAGAAATGAAGTCTGGAAGGATACCAAGGAGAAACCTAGCAGAATGGACAAGGATAGTCAGGTGATGCTCTACTCCCTCTCTTCCCAGAGGAAATGATCAAGAAAGAAGTCTACCATCATAGAAATTTAAAAAAATGAAGTCTGAAGAAACCAGATTCAAGACTATTTAGAGTTCCAGAAATAGACCAGGAGACCATTATATCACTCCATTTATGATCAGAGGCTTAAAGAACAAGTACCGGCTAATAATGCATTTCCACACACTAAAAATCAATCCCCACACTCCTGAGCCTGGACCAGTTTTCCCTTCAGCTGGACTTCAGCAGGTCTTGGAGAAAGGGAGAAGGGGGAAGGTGAACTGCCCGAGAAGGGAGAAGTTCCCCTAGGAGAGAAATGAACAAGATATACTTTGCAAACACTCCACCACCAGACACAGACTGGCACTGATCACATCCATCTTCAATAAAATAATGATGTTCAGAGTCCCTCATTTTTAGATATCCATGATTTTTCTCTGGTCATTTTTGTATTCGTTGGTCATTTTTGTCTCAATTCATTTGTTTTCCTTGTTTAGCCTGGCGCAACACACGATTACTCTGGGCTCTGCAATCAGGAGCCTGAGGACCCATGAGATGTAGGGATTGAACCCTGATGGCAGCTTGCAAGGCAAGAGTCTTATCTGCTGTGTTAGAACTTGGACTCATCTTTTTAATTTCTGGGTCAGTAACCAAAGTATAAAAAGTTATTCAGCATTACCTTACACAATACTGGCAACTAGAAAGTATTCGCTGCGCCTTTACCCTAAAGAATGAGTTTTCACTTTCTTATGCTAGACATAGTAGGCAAGGTGTATGTTTGATTAAAATGTTACACCATTATGTTGTGTTTTTTTTTAATGATTTTGGGTCACACCAGACAGTGCTCAGGGGTTACTCCTGGCTCTATGCTCAGAAATCGCTCCGGGCAGGCTCAGGGACCCAATGGGATGCCAGGATTTGAACCACCATCCTTTTGCATGCAAGCCAAACGGGCTACCTTCATGCTATCTCTTTAGCTCAACCACCAATATGTTTTTTTGGAACCACCGTCCTTCTGCATGCAAGCAAATGCCCACTTCCATGCTATCTCTCTGGTCCCTATTTCCTTTCCTTTTTACTTCGAACTCAAGTCTCCACGGATGTCTTTGGCAGGTGAATTTCCATTAAACACTCTTGCTCTCTCTAAAACACCCCTGGTGGTGGCAGTAGTCCTCAGAAACCAGAAGAAATAAAAATATATTTTGTTCTGTTCTCTCTGAGTCCAGGGTGATCAGACACTACATATTGGCTTCTGTGGGTGATCACAAGGACCCACCAGGGGGTCAGAGAAATAACACAGTGGTTGTGTGTTTACCTTGCACAGAGACAATCCAGATGGACAGTAGTTTGAATCCTGGCATTCCATAGGGTCCCTTAGGCTTCCAGGGACAATTTCTGGGCATAGAGCCAGGAGTAACCCATGAGCACTGCCAGTTGTGTCCCAAAAACTGAAGGAAAAAATGGACCCATCAGGCAGGCCCCATAGGCCCATATGAGTCTTTTAACACCTGGTCCTGGCTGTCTTGGGCCTCTGCAGCGTATTCGAGATAGGCATTCTATTTCTTTCACTAACTACCATTGTCATAATAGATGTCAGTGTACTTATTTCACTAACTGATCTCACAACTCTTAGTCGTGAACTTCATATTGTGAGCTGGTCCTTCCAGCCCTTATCACTCTTATCTCTGGGCATTATTACAATAATATCTTTTATTTTTCTTAAAACCCATAGATGAGTGAGACTATTCTGTATCTATCTCTCTCCCTCTGACTTATTTCACTCAGCATAATAATTTCCATGTCCATCCATGTATAGGAAGAATTCATGTCTCTCTTCTGACAGCTGCATAATATTCCATTGTGTATATTTACCATAGTTTCTTTAGCCATTCATCTGTTGAAGGGTATCTTGGTTGTTTCCATATTCTGGCTATTGTAAATAGTGCTACAATGAATATAGGTGTGCAAAAGGCATTTTATTGTGTTTTTGTGTTCCTAGAGTGGTCTAGCTGGATCATATGATTCATCCCATATGTTGATCAATTTCATATGTTCCAGAGTTTTTCTGTTAAAAGCATGAAGCACTTTTAATTTTCTTGATAAAATAGAGATATGGGTGTTGGCCTACAGAAACATTGAGAGATTAGTGGAGTCCCACCATTTATAGAGCATTTGATCCCAGGCTTTTTTCCATCTTTCCAATGAACTGATATCGTATTTTGCAAATTTATTCACACTCTTCCTCATAAATACATTCGAGACCAAGCCACAGGGATATTCCTCCAAAGAACACTTTGCTTAAACACATGGCTTATGCTGCTGTGACCATATTATAAAGCCCTACTCTCTTTGCTGTCACCCTGGCCACAGAATTTGGGGTTTAAATGCAACGGAAGCTGCAGCTGTCACCCACCAGATGGATCTTTGAATGAGATGTAGCTGTCTACTCAAAGTAGGTTTTGCTGTGAAGGTGCTACAGTGGCCCATTTCTGCCCATTCTGTCACAATCTTACTTGTGACAGAAACTTACCTTACTTTTCATGAAAAACAAGGTAAGATAAACAGAGTTTTGTGGACAGAGGAAGTAAGTGTGAAAGTCAAGGCAGGTATGTTTATTTTTTGATGTCATGGAACTCTAGTGCCACAATTTCCTTGATTTTTTGGAAATTGAAATTCTTTTGAAAACCAAATGTATTATTTAATAATAGCCAAGTGAAATAATTAAAAAAAAATGCTGGAAGTCAAGCTAAGGCTATTTCTTTAAGACATTGGCAGGCGTATGTGTGATGTCATCAACTCACAACTTCAGGTCCTTTGAGGCCCAATCCAGGCTGCTCCTTGGAGCTTCCTTCTCTGCAACCTGGGCTGGACTGGGTCCCCGTGGCAGGGGGGTCTGGAGGTACGACCGTTCTTTCTCTCTGGCTGTTGAGTGGCTGCTCTGAGCACTTTGAGGCCCGGCTCACTGCCAGGTGAGATGCTGGGGTGCTCCAGGAAATTGGGGGAGATGGTAGTGCCTAGAGGTGGAGCAGACTGAGAGCGCAGAGGTTGGATCTTGTTGCATTTGTTCCTGTGATGATCCAGATCCTCTCCTTAGAGAGAAGAGGCCAAGAAAGAAGAAAGAGGCGAGTCGGGCTGGAAATAGGCTGCCCAGGGCACTTGTCTTGGCAAGTGGGTGAGCGGGGCGGTTGCCAAGGGTGGGGTGGGGGGGTCAGTTGAAGGTCTTTGACATTCCTCCCTTGGCCTCCATTCCAGTTGGAGACTCTCTGAGAGGTGAAGGACTGCAGAGGCCTGTGGCCCAGGTGTTCTCAATCCCATTGTTTTTAGTGTCTCTCAAGATTTTATTTTCCTGGGCGCCTTCCCACTCTGTTTCCTTCCAATCTTGATGAAGTACTTAAGGAATGTGGGGAGGCATTTACTTCCTCTTTCCTCCATTTCATTCCTAGGACATTTTTTTCTGAATGGGTTGCACTATTGTACAACTGGGAGTGTGTTATCCTTCAACACCACTGACCCATGATTGACCACTGACATTCTGTTGGGCTCCCCATACCCTCCAGTAGTGATTTCTCAATATGAGCTCAGAATAATCTTCTTTGAGCACCACCTGGTATGCCCCAAAAGAGAAACTGAAGAAAATTTAAAGTGTAGAGAATTCTTTCATTTGGGTAATTGGAAGTTACTTAACTTTGTTCTTACACCTTATTCATATTGTTCATATTGAATAAAAACATTATATATGTACTTTTTTGAAGTAGTTCTCAGCTTACTTCTTTTTGGTTTTTGAGTCATAACTGGCAGCTCTCAGGGGTTACTCCTGGCTCTGGACTCAGAAATCGCCCCTGGCAGGCACGGGAGACCATATGGGATGCCAGGATTCGAATCACAATCCTTCTGGATGTTAGGCAAATGTCCTAGCACCATGCTATCTCTCCAGCCCAGAACATAACTTCTTTTTTTTTTTCATTTTTGGGTCACACCGGCAGTGCTCAGGGGTTACTCCTGCTCAGAAATCATTCCTGGTAGGTTCGGAGGACCTTATGGGATGCCAGGATTCGAACCACCATCATTCTGCTTCTAAGGCAAACGTCTTACCATTGATCTCACTCTACAGGGAGAAAACTGAAGTTCTGAGTCCCTGGGAGCCCAGTACAGGGGTGACTCTGTGAGGGTGAGGAAGTCCAGCACACTAGCGCCTCCTTCAGGCTGGCAGCAGAACAGCCCTTGCATCAGCCTGGAAGAGGAACAGAGGTGAGGAAAGGACAAAATCTCTGCTAATCATCTACCATATGGTCTCTCTCTTGCTCTCTCACTCTTTCTCCCTCCTCTTTTTACCCCCCCACACTGCTAGGAATGGTGCAGAGCAGGACTAATAACAAGCTTTAAGGAATTAAAGTGAAAACTTAAAAAATACCTTCCATAATCCATATATCAGTAAGACTCCTATCCAATATGATATCTTCTAGGAATACCATAGTGTCAGGAGTTAAGCTCATTACTTCCCACAATAAAAATCATGGATATCTAAAATGGAGTTACTCTGAGCACCATTATTTTATTGAAGTTTGCTGTGGCCTGATTCTGGTGCATGGATGCTATTTGCAAAGGAACTTTGGTGATTTCTTTCCTAGCAGAACTTCTCCAGTCTCAAACAAAGAACTCTCTCCCTTCTACATCTCTTCAAGAACTGGTGAAGCTCAACTCGGGGAACAGCTGGTCCAAGCCCAGAAGTGTGAGAATTCCCTTTTCTGGTTTGGAAATGCATTAGTAGCTAATGCCTGTTCTTTAGAACTCTGGTCCTAAATAGTGACATCAGGAGCTCCATTTTTGTAAATTTCTAAAACTTTTGGCCTTGAACCTGTGCCCTCAGGCTCTAGCTCTGCAAACCTGAAATCTATTGAGGCAGTTTAGTTTGCAAGCAAGCAGGGCTCTGGAGGGAACGTTTCAACTCTGGCTCTCCCATGGCCATTCTGTCTTAGTGAGCCCTGTGGGTCCTTATTCAGTGCCTTAGAATGTACTTCCCCTGTGCGATTGTCAACCTTGCAGACTGACCTATTTGGGCCCCATTAAAATACACATGTAAATTCCCTTTACTTTTTCCTTTCATCTTTTCTGCGTTAATAAGCTCTAGCACCCTTAATGAATTCAACCCAGAACCTCAGGTGATTTGTTATACTCTGGCTACCAAAAGTGGTGGTGAATGCACCAGTAAAAGGAAGCTTGGCTAATTCAGTTTAATGCAACACCCCTGTCTAAAAATTGATTTTTGATTCTGTCCATTTCCTTCAGCAAAACTTCAAGCCTAGAACCCTGCAGAGTTACCTACACAGTCTACATTAATGTTTTTATTACATTCACACAACCAAAAAGGAGGGGCCCGGGAGATAGCATGGAGGCAAGGCATTTGCCTTTCATGCAAAAGGTCATCGGTTCAAATCCCGGTGCCCCATATGGTCCCCCGTGCCTGCCAGGAGCAATTTCTAAGTATGGAGCCAGGAGTAACCCCTGAGCACTGCCGGGTGTGACCCAAAAACCAAAAAAAAAAAAAAAAAAAAAAGAAGGATATCTATTTAGGAAAGTATCTTCAGAAAATCCCTCTCTGTTGCACGATGTGATAAATCTGCTGGATGTGGACATAGTTGAAATGTATTTTTAAACATTTGCTTGTGTGTTAGGATGACAAACTGTCTGACATTAAATGTTCTATAAGTGGTGGGAACATGAGTGGAGTGATAGCACAGTGGTAGGGCATTTTCCTGACATTTTGCTGACCCAGTACAGACCTCGTTTTGGTCCCCGGCGCCTCAAATGGTCCCCCAAGCAGGGAGCAACTTCTGAGCACATAGCCAGGAGTAACCTCTGAGCATCACTTGATGTGGCCCAAAAACAAATGGTGGAACTTGGATAAGCATTGCTTTTACTTTTAATTATGTAGGAAATGTTCAGTCACTGCATTAAAATTTTTCATTTAGTTTAATGTTTTATAAAAATCACTGAGTGAAGAACTTTCCACACTTCTGACAGATATAGGGCTTCTCACCAATATGAACAGGTATGTGCATAGTAAGCTGTGAAAATTGTGTGAAGGCCTTTCCACACTCCTGACATGTGTAAGGCTTCTCTCCTGTATGAATTTTCTTGTGTACAGTAAAAGATGAAGAGTAAAGGCCTTGCAATATTTTGTAAATATATTGACATTTGTTTCCTGTCTAGACTATATTGGAATCAGCGGGGTGTGACTGTTGACTCAGAGTGTGTCCAATTCACTGATAGTCAGAGGCTAGTATAGGACTAACCGTGGCTGGATTCCCAGGGGTCCCATAAGGTCCCCCCAAGCAGAAGCGATTTATGAGCGCATAACCAGGAGTAACCCCTGAGTGTCAAAGGATGTGGCTCAAAATCAAAACAAAACAGGGGCCGGGCGGTGGTGCTGCAGGTAAGGTGCCTGCCTTACCGCGCTAGCCTTGGATGGACCACGGTTCGATCCCCCGGTTCCCATATGGTCCCCCGTGCCTGCCAGGAGCGACTTCTGAGTGCATAGCCAGGAGTGACCCCTGAGCGTCACTGGGTGTGGCCCAAAAACCAAAAAAAAAATCAAAACAAAACAAAAAAATAAAAAAGTAATTGAATGAAAACTGATCGAATAGGGATAGTATAATATATTATAATAGGGATAGTATAATATATTATAATGTATAATATATATAGTATAATAATATTTTGTGCTCACTCGTCAGCGATTTAAATATAAAGACAGGGGCCAGAGAAATAGCACAGCTGTAGGGCCTTCACATGGAAGATCAAGGACTGGCCGTAGTTCAGTTCCTGGCATCCCTCATGTTCCCCTGAGCCTGCCAGGGGCAATTTCTGACAACAGAGCCAGGAGTAACCCCTGAGCACAAACCCCTGAGCACCACAGGCTGTGCTTACTCCTGCTCTGCTCCCTGAAATTGCTGCTGGCATTATTGGGGGACCATAGGGGATGCCAATGAAGGAACCCAGGTCTGCCTCGGCTCGACCGTGTTTTAGGCAACGCCCTGCCGCTGTGTTATCTCACTGACCCACGCAATAATTATTTTTAAAAAATAAAGTGCATAATGCTATTAAGAGCTGAGTGCAAAATTGAAAGCAGGAGTGCCTGATGCCCAGCTGATGGTGTCCCTTTAAGAGATCGGCTGGAAGTGGTTGTGACGTCATCGAACTTCAGCATCTTCTGCGTATCTCTTTCCCACATAGGTCCTAAGCTGCTTCCCTGGGACCCAAGAGCGGGTCCTGAGGTCCCCAGGGGCGCAAGGGGACTGGAGGAAAGATTTTCCTCTCAGGCTTTTGAGCGAATGCTCTGAGCGCCGGAGTGGAGGCCCCGGGTC
>PVKC010012685.1:0-23561 GCA_004027635.1 Crocidura indochinensis
ACTTCAGAAATTCTGGCCTCTGTCCTGTAGTATTTCGAAGACAGTTTCTTCAGCTCTGCATCTTTCAAATCTCTAGACCCCCCTACAACATCAAAAGTAAACACTTCAATTTTTTTGTGTATTTTTCTTTGCCTCTCTTCTTCCTTTATAAAAACTATTATTTTATTCATTTTATTTGGGGGGGGGGACTAAGCCCCGTGGTGCTTCAATTCTTATTTTCAAGTCAGTGCTTGGATCTCATTTATGGCTTTCCTGGGGATGACATAATTTGGGGAATTAAAGCCAGACCTCATATTTGCAGAACATGTGCTTTGCCTTTTGAAATATCTCACTGGTCCCATTTCAGTGTTTGGAACTCAATAATCTTTAATGCCAAGCTTCTCCTGTGGTCTATTTCTTTCATGAAAAGTTTTCACTCACAAATAAATGTGCCCTCATATTTGCTTTTGCATTTTCAGATGGAACAAAATTTCTCCTTATTGGATTAAAATGTGTTAAATTTAGTGGATGAAAACATACTGAAGAGAACATCAAACAGAGCAGATGCCCCTGGAAACCATACTTTTTTAATTGCTCAATTCTGTGATTGAGAAACATCTTGAGATAATTTAAATGAATAATTTCATAAAGAAATTGTCAAATATCCATCCTTGCCAATGTCAGGATAGGAATTTTTTGAATGTACACAGTCTGGGTAAACTGGTGTTGACCTATTCTGTACGTTTTGTTGATGCAAGAATGTCACAGAGCCAGGAGCATACAGCATGCAGAAGTATCTGTGTTTATTTCTAAGTTTCTAATGAGATTTCTGAAACCTATTTGTAGAATTAGTTGCCTGATGAACAGACATGAAGCCTTTCTGCTGTGTCATTGGAATGAATGGCCTAAAACCTGATCCATAAGAAGTCAGTGAACCAGAATAATCCCTCCAAATTTGTTCCTTTCAAGCCTCCTCCAAATTTGTTCCCTTGAAGCCTCCTCCAAGGGACAGCTGGTTTATGCCATTGAATTTGATCAAATCACTCCTTCCTCAAAAACTTCTGCTGGTTCCCCTTCCATGAAATATAAACCTCTGCCTTTTGTCTCTGCCTATCACTTTAAGTGCATTTTAAATGTTCTGCAACTGAAGTAAGTAAATAGGTGGAGTTGAATTTTGAAAAGGTAACAGGAAAGAAAAGGGTTGCTTTTTTTCTTTTGGAAACTCTGCTATGAAGATTGTATATCTTAATAGGATTTTGACAATGTTGAAAGATAATGGCCATTTCTTTATATTATAAACAAAAATGAACTTCAAGTGTGGCATAGACTTGCATGCAAGTGACAAAAATACAAAAACTCTAAAAGAAAGCTTGTAGTATTATGGTAAGGACAAATTATTTATAATACAAAATATGAAAAGATACAGCATTTGACAAGTGGGATATTGTAAAAAAATTTTCACTCTTCACAATATCAGTAAGAGAACAAAAACATAAGGTAAAACTGGGAGAAAATATTTGCAGAATACAAGATTTACAAGATTTTGTATCCAAAATGTCTAAATAAATCTATAGATTTTGTATTAAAATGATTTAAACCATTGAATGAGCACTCAATAGAAGAAAATGTGCAATTGGCAATAATCACATACAAGGTTATTTAATGCATTAGTCGTCAGAGATATAAAAAATTTGCCTTTTATGCAGAAGGACGGTGGTTCATATCCCAGCATCCCATATGGTTCTCAAACCTGCCAGGAGCAATTTCTGGGCATAGAGTCAGGAGTAACACCTGAGTGCAGTTAGGTGTGACCCCAAACCAATAAATAAATAAATAAATAAATAAAACACGGTTTTATACAGACAGCATAGACTCTAATGTCTAAAATGAAAAGGATGATCAATTTCAGTCAATTCCAGGCAAGAAGATATTGCTGAAGATCTCATGCATTCACCTTACTGCCAGTGGGGATGTGAAAGGGGGAAAATCACATAAAATAACTGAAGATGCAAATACATTGCAATGATTTACAGAATTATCGAACTGGGGCAGTTTGAAGAAAGAACAGACAAATATGTACAAGAAGAACCATTTCATGGGGAATCAGAGAACTAATAAAATGCAGACTAAGATTACAATATAGGGACACCTCCCACCTTGAACATATGTCATGTGGTCCTAACTTAGACTCCATGTGATTAGACAGCGACTGTCCAACCTCAAACCCTAGATCTCAGACACAGATCTGACATGGTTCTCTGCAACAACTCCAAGAATCAAACTCTCTGAAACATTCTTAATACTGCTCTGACACCAATATGCGCCAGTTTTGATATGACATCCTTACAATGAGGAAATGGCAGCAACTTGGTCTAAGAGCAGGTTGTCTTACCTCACGACCTAACAAGAAGATGAAATCAGAAGATATGTCATCCTTTGATCTGTGCAAAAGCCAAGATCACTAACTACAGAAGACTGACTGTGACAACCATGACACAGAACTTATCCTGGGTCTAATAAAAAAGACCATATTCTAGGCTTTGGCCTATGATCTGTACAATAACCAAGATCTCTAATCACAGAGATCTGGCTGAGACAACTGCAACTGAGCAGAACTTCTGGAAACATAATGAAAGATTCTATTCTAGGTTTCATACTAGGATCGGTGCAAAAACCAAGACCACCAACTACAGAAGACTGATTAAAACTACAGTGATGGAACAGAAATTCTAGAAATGTAAAGAAAGACTTCATTCTAGTCTCCATCCTACGACCTGTGCAAATACCAAGATTTCTAGTTACAGAGGTCTGATTTTATCATCCACGACTGAGCAGAAAGTTTCCTGACATCACAAAGAGACCTAGAGAAGAGTAAAAGAGCATGTAAGGAGCTTATAGTTATTCCCATGACAGTATGCTTCAAGGGCAGAGAAACCCTGTATTTCTTAGGCAAAGGGAACTAAGTCCCTTCCTAATCTCCCCAATATTTACTGTGCCTATGCAAAAAGAAGTACAAATTAATTTATTTTGTTATTATTGTTGTTGCTTGTATTTTTCTTCTTTTTTGTGCTTTGTTTTGTTTTTATTTCGGGACCATGATTATTATTTGGTTGTTGTCTTTATTGCTGTGGTGCTTTTCGGGTTCTTTTGTTTGATTTTTTTGTATTGTTTTTATGTTTTACTTCCTTTTTCCTTTTCTTCTCTTACATTGATATTTATAGCCTCTAGAAGGACTCCTTTCATTTTTTGCTTTTTTGATTTTTGCCTCCCCACTTTTTTTTCTTTTTTCTTTCTTCCAAACAGAACCACATAACTTGATTCATCTTGTCCTTCCTCACAAACTGAGGGGAAAAGTTGTATGAACATTGAGTAGAAATAAAAAATGATCAGACTTAAACACCAAATCCAAAGCCAATGACAACAGAATTGAAACCCAATATACAACAAGCTAGACACAAAGGGAACCACTTATACTAGCAGCCAGGGGATTAAAGGAGGGGGATCTGGGATGCAAACTGGGAACAGGGGTGGAGGGAGGACAACACTGGTGGTGGGGATGCCTTTTATTCAATGTCATTATATACCTAAAATATAGCTATAAAAGATTTGTAATCCACTTTGGTCAAAATAAAAATTATTTAATTAAAAAAAAGATTAGGGGCCAAGTTCACATTCAGAGGCCTGGTCCATTTTTATTTTGTGAGAGATCAAGGTCTTTCTATAATTAAAACAGACTTACACATTTGAGAAATTATACACAGGCAAAATACATAATTTTGTGGCTTTAATGGGCATAAGGCATAATGTATGCTAAAGGTTTACATATAAAATACACATGTTAGAAGCACAGTTTGGGGGAGCCTCCCAAGAAGTGCTCAAGGCACTTTTGAATGACTTTTGGCCAACCAGCAGTTTTTTATTTCCTTTTCAGATATTAGGTTTCTGAAACAGGCTATGACTATAGTTATAATTTATTTTTATTTTTAATTTTTTTATTTATTTAAATACCTTGATTACAAGGTTCATTGTTCTTAATACAGTTGTTTTTTCACAGAGAAAGCGGTTCATGATTGAGTTATAGTCATACAATGTACAACAACCTTCACCAGTGCATATTTTCCACTACTAATGTCCCCAGTTTCCCTCTCAAACTCCCTGGTGCCCTTTCCCTTTCCTGTCTCTGGGGCATACATTTTTTGCTCTCTCTCTCTCTCTCTCTCTCTCTCTCTCTCTTCCTTGCTCACTTGTTTCATTTTTGTTCCTTTTAGACACTTTGTTTTGCAGTACAGTGCACATTTCCTGACACCAATGTCCCCAGTTTCCCTCCACCCACCCTCCGTTGCCTCTGAGGTAGACATTTTTAATTCTCTTTCTTTCTCTCTATTTTTTTTGATACAAAGGTTTGCACTCCCTTTCAATACCAGTTCTTGTCCATAGTGATCAATTCCAACTATCTTTGTCACTCTAACTGCATTCACCATTCTTTGTAGCAAATTTCCTACCATGAATTGGTCCTCCTGATTCTCATTGCTATCATTTCTGGGTATTATTACCATACTATTATTTTTTTTATTCTCCTCAAAGGAGTGATATTATTCTATGTCTATCCCTCTGGCTCATTTCACTCAGCATAATAATCTCCATATTCACCTATGTATAAGCAAATTTATTTTTCCTAGCAGCTGCGTAACATTCCATATTTGGTAGATATACTAAAGTTTCTTTAGCCACTCATCTGTTCTCAGGTACTTGGATTGTTTCCTGATTCTGTCTATTGTGAATAGTGCTTCAGTGAACATAGGAATGTAGAGCGCTTTTCTGCATGGTGTTTTTGGGTTCATAGGGTATATGCCTAAGAGTGGAATCGCTTGATCATATGGAAGCTCATTTTCTAGTTCTTTTTTTTGAGGAATAATTATATTGGTTTTGAAAAAGACTGGACCAGTTTATGTTCCCACCAGCAATGAAGAAGGGTCCCTTTCTCCATATATCCGAGACAGTACTGATTGTTCTTGTTCTTTGTGATGTGTACCAGTCTCTGTGGCATGAGATAATGATATCACTCCTGATTTTTAGTGATCTGGAGCATTTTTTCATGTGCCTTTTGATCATCTGCATTTCTTCTTTGAGGAAATGTCTGTTCATTTATTTTCCCTATTTTTGGATAGGGTTAGATATATATTTTTTATTTTTTGGGTCACACTTGGTGACTTTCAGGGGTTACTCCTAGCTATGAGCTCAGAAATCACTCCTGGGTTGGGGGACCATATGGACATCCAGGAAATCAAACCTGGGTCAGCTGTGTGCAAGGCAAAAGCCCTATCACAGCTCCATCATCCTGACGTTTTTCCTTTTTTAAATATAGTTTCTTTATTTAAGCACCAAGGTTATAAACATGTTTGTGGTTGGGTTTCAGTCATAAAATATACACCCTTCTTCACCAGTACCACTTTCTGCCACCAATGCCCCGCATTGTCCTCCTCCCATGCTCCTCTGCCTGTCTTTGAGACAGGCATTCTATTTCTTTCACTATCATTGTGATGGCAGTTGTTAGTATAGTTATTTTTCTAACTACGCTCACCACTTTTGTAGAAAGTCTTATATAATGGGTTGGTCCTCCTGGCCTTCATCTTTATTGTCTCTGAGTATTTTTACTAAACTGTTTTTTTCTTCTTCTTAAATTCCACAGATGAATGAGACTATTCTGTGTATATCTCTCCCTCTGACTTATTTCACTCAGCATAATAGTCTCCATGTCCATTCATGTATAAGCAAATTTCATGACTTCATTTTTTTCTAACAGCTGCAAATTTATTTTCCCTGACATCTGCACATCTGCATAGTATTCTATTGTGTAAAAGTACCACAGTTTCTTTAGTCTCTCTCTCTCTCTCTCTCTCTCTCTCTCTCTCTCTCTCTCTCTCTTTGGTTTTGGGTCACAGCCAGCAGTGCTCAGGGGTTACTCCTGGCTCCATGCTCAGAAATTGTTCCTGGCAGGCACGGGGGACCATATGGGGCACCGGGATTCGAACCGATGACCTTTTGCCTTACCTCCATGCTATCTCCCGGGCCCCTCTTTAGTCTCTCATTTGTTGTCTGGCACCTGGGTTGTTTCCAGATTCTGGCTATTGTAAATAGAGCTGCAATGAACATAGGAGTTCAGAGGGCATTTTTGTATTGTATTTTTAGGGTATATACCTAAAAGTGGATTATATGGGAACTCAATTTCCCATTTTTTTGAGAAGCTCTATATTGTTTTTTCAGAAAGGCTGAATCAGTCTACATTCCCACAGCAGTGAATAATTCCTCTCTCCCCACATCCATGTCAGGCACTGGTTGTTCGTGTGTGTGTGTGTGTGTGTGTGTGTGTGTGTGTGTGTGTGTGTGTGTGTGATGTATGCCAGTCTCCGTGGTGTGAGATGATGCCTCATTGTTGTTTTTATTTACGTCTCCCTGATGATTAGTGATGTGGAGCATTATTTCATGTGCCTTTGTCCTTTGTCCTTGTGCCTTGGCCATCTGTATTTTTTCTTTGAAGAAATGTCTATTCATTTCTTCTCCCCATTTTTTGATGGGGTTAGATGTTTTATTCTTATTAAATTCTGTCAGTACCTTAAGTGTCTTAGATATTAGTCCTTTATCTAGTGGGTATGAGGAGGATAGTTTCTCCCATTCCTTGGCCAACCAGACAGTTCTAATGAATCCTAGCACACAAGAATGTGGTATTTTTTAGGCCACTTTCTCCAGTGTTAGAGACCACCAGGACTACAGATGGTGCTGAGTATTGAGCTAGATCCCAATGCTTTCTCCCAGTCCAGCACACACATTTTAAGATCATGAAATTAAGTTAAATTTATTCTTCCTTTGATTATATACCTATATATTTACCTACCACCATCAGTCACATTGCATATTGATTTTTTTGTGTACCTGTTTATTTTAAATGTCTTGTAGTGTGACTTCCCCCTTATCAACCTATTGCTGTTTCAATTACAAAATCCTAATTTCAACTATTGAGAAGTAGCTAGGCTAATTCTCTAAATGTGGACCTATTATCCATCTAAAACGAAGTAATTGAGATACTTATAATTTATATGAATTTCAACTTAGCAAAAGAAGTAAACTATTTCTTTATAACCGATTTAATTTATCAAATATCTTTAATATGAAAGTCTTTCTAACTAGATTAACAATTTGATTGAACAAAAATGAATATAATATTGGGAAGGAATGCGTGTGTGTGAGAGAGCGATTGTGTGTATGTGTGTGTGTGTGTGCTTGCACGCGTGCGCGCTTGTGGTTTCAGGAACTAAATCCCTCAGCCTCGTGTATGTTAGGCAAGTCTGCAAATCTTGTCCTACTGCTGAGTCACGTCCCTGCCCTGATTTTATGTTTGTAAAGGTGCCATACTGAGTATTTGGGAAAATATTTCAGAGAAACTAGATTTTCTCCCACTCTGTGAGGTCTCTCTGCTGATTTTCCACTACCAACTATTTAATTAAAAGGCAAACGATCATTCATAGGTGAGTATCTTTTCTAAGAGTTTGCTCCTTAGTAGCTATTTATTTTTTAAGCTCAATGATTTTCATTTAGTGAAAATAAAATGAATAGATTAGAACTAGGAGGTCAGATGCAAAAATGAGTTTCTGTTTGAATATGCAATAGCTAAAAAAGCTGATATAAAATACTCAGAAGAAACCTGGTGTTGAGGTAGTTGCACACTAATCCCTTCTACGACAGCAATTTCTACTGCATAGAAGGTATACCTTCCTTCCCTACCCAACCCGGAGAAAGGACATTTTCATGAAGTAGCCCTTTCTTTCTTTTCTTGTCTTTCAAATCACATCTTGCTAAAACTCAATCAAAATGTTTTCATTATAATTCTTAGAGAAGGGCCAGAGAGATAGTACAAGTAGGGAACTTGTTTTGTATTGAACATGGCTCAATCCCTGGCACATATGGTCTAGTGAGCCAAGCAGGAGTGATAACTGAGTGCAGAAAAGAAGTGGCTCCAAAACTAACTAACTAACTAACTAACTAACTAACTAACTAACTAACTAACTAACACAACTAAACAAACAAAAATCTATCTTATTGATTCCTAAAGCAAGTGTGAGATGTTGACAATACAGGTATAACTGCAGAAAATAATGGCCATGCTTTCCTAAGAAATACATAGAATTTCAGATGTGGAAGCAGGTTTTTAAGAATCTGGTCCTTGTTTACTTTGGGGGAGGAGGCACTATTTCATGATGGAAATGATAGTGGTAAGGTATGTGTCAACAATGTAGACCAAAATTTAGGTATTTTATTTTAAATAGAGCTTATAGATCTTCTTATCTAGCAAATTTATTGCCGAAGAGTCAGCATATAAAGAGAAATGAAAAATAAATTAAGAGAAAAATCTTGCAGTGTGAATGTGAAGAAGGCAGAGTTCACGGAATTCTTTAACTACACCTGACTGCTCCCTAATGTAGGGGTTTAAGTCTTGATAATAAGCCACCTTAGCAGTCAGACATCTGGAGACAACAGCCAGGCTAGAAGGGGATACCTCGAAGAAGTATGACGATTTGCTGAGCATTATCATCTAAACCAGACGAGGCAAGTTTTGATTCTACTTTAGAAACCAATTCCCAGCTAAACTTTCTGTTCTCTCCCAGAGCAAACAGCTGATGCTTTTACAGCCCCAAGATTTCCTAGCAACACAAATAAATGTAAACCAGAGAAAAGGCAGCGTCAAGACAAGGATGGGCAGTGAAGAGAACCAATTAGGCACAGAGTGTGATTGCAAGTCATCCAATGGCAGTGAGGAGGATGGACCAGGATGTCTGAGGAGAAAAGGTAAGAGGAGGAGGTAGAAGGAGGTAGGAGGGGTGTATCCGCCCAGATGCTCCGGCGAGCGTCCTTAGTTTCCATTCCAAGCAACTGGTGGCAACAGCTTAGCATTTAAGGTAAACAGATGTTTTTTTAAATCTATTTTGTTGATTTGATCACTTGCTTCATTTTAGCTGTGAAAGAAGATAGAAGTCATTTTCTTAAAAAGAAAATCAGGATTTGAGAGTTCTTAGGCTGGAAGAGGCATCACAAGCTGTTAGGCTAAGAAAGAAATAGGGAAGAGAATTTTCCAATATTCACATAGGTTTTATTTACACATAAAAATGTGCAAAATGAAATTTCATTCAGTTTTTGGAAAAGGAATACATTCTGCCGACCTTGCACTCTGAGCTGAGTTCTCTGAGCTGCATAGGAGAATTGGGGTGAATTGCTATAACTAGTGGAGATGAATGCCAATAAAATTGAATGTCTAGGAGGTTAAACATCTCTGGGTCATAAATCAATGGAACGATTGAGTTTTGATCCATATTTTGGTTTGTCCAATGTTCAAACTTGTTCTTTTTCTGCTATACTCTGCTGAATTGACTGTTCAGATAAGAATTCTTGTTAAATTGAACTACAATGTCTTGTTCAAAACTATATTAGAGTTCACTGGATTAGTTATAAAGTTAAAAGAGAACGTCAATGATGGCACTATTTATTTAGGTGTCTACCATCCTTATCTTCAGTCTGAAGCACATTTAAAAAATCTTTAATTGTAGATTAAACTTTCCTAAATTTAAAGGTCTTATATTTCCCCTCAATTTTCCTTCATAACTGTAGGAATCTTTCCATTTACTGACTTTATTTTATTTTAAAGTCATTTTTGCTCATCTTATTATTATTATTATTATTTTTGGTTTTTGGGCCATACCCAGTGATGCTCAGGGGTTACTCCTAGCTATTCGTTCAGAAGTCGCTCCTGGCAGGCACGGGGGACCATATGGGGAACCGGGGATCCAATCGCGGTCCGTCCTAGGTTAGCGCAGGCAAGGCAGGCACCTTACCTCCAGCGCCACCGCCCGGCCCCTCATCTTATTTTTATATTGACAAATATTCATTATAAACAAAGTAATTTGTATGGGTCACTTTTTATACTTGGTGTACTTGTTCATTTCAAATATTGGAATTTAAACAGTGGACATTCCTTTGTGTTTAAACGTATACTCTAATAGCAATTGTAATGATTCTTTATCATCAATTCTAAGAGCAGCCTAATAGTCTTTTATAAAGTGTTGATATGATGACAAGGCATAGGAAAGATATAGTTCAGGCCCTAAAATTTTTTATGGCATATGAGAAGAAGCAGTTTTGAAAGCAGAGTTACATCATACTCAATGTGTATACTCTTTGGGTTTTACACATATTATACAAAGTAATACATAAGCTGTTTCACTCTGGCTAAAGTGGATATGTGGAACTTTCCAACAGTGATTATACAAGAAAGAGTGGGACATCTGTAGGTCAACAATAAAGGATAGATGCTCCTGAACAGAGACTATGTGCACAACGGATGGATATCTAGGTGGTGAATCCCAGTGGATAGATATACAGACTAGATTTTGAAGATTACTAGAAACAGGACTGGAAAGCTAGGCAAGGACTGGAAAACATCAAACTGAGATATCTGCATGGTACCTGTACACAATGGGGAAACACCAAAGCATTTTAAATCAAAGTGTATAAAGTTGAGATTTCCATTCTGCACAGATTCCTCTGACAATCATGTGGTGGGTGAATAAAAGGGGAAAAATGTGAGGCTGGGACCAATAAAGAGAGCATTTTATTTTATTTTATTTTATTTCAAATATCTTTATTTAGGGGCAGGAGAGGTAACATGTAGGTAGAGCATTTGCTTTGCATGCCGAAGGATGGTGGTTCGAATCCTGGCATCCCATATGGTCCTCCGAGCCTGCCAGGAGCGATTTCTGAGTGTAGAGCCAGGAGTAAACCCTAAGTGCTGCTGGGTATGACCCCAAAACCAAAAAACAATCTTTATTTAAACATATTGATTACAAATATGATTATAGTTGGGTTTCAATCATATAAAGAACACCTGCCTTCACCAGTGCAACATTCCCATCACCAATGCCCCCTATATCCCTCCTCCCCACCCCTCCCACCTGTATTTGAGATAGGCTTTCTATTTCTCTCATTCATTCACATTGTTATGATATTTGTCAGTGTGTAGTTATTTTTCTAACTGCACTCACCACTCTTTGTGGTGAGCTTCATATTGTGAGTTGGATCTTCCAGCCCTCATCTCTTTTGTTTCTGAGAATTATTGCAAAATGTCTTTTATTTTTTCTTAAAACCCATAGATGAGTGAGACTATTCTGTGTCTATCTCTCTCCCTCTGACTTATTTCACTCTGCATAATAGATTCCATGTACATCCATGTATAGGAAAATTTCATGACTTCATCTTTCTTGATGACTGCATAATATTCCATTTGTATATGTACCATAGTTTTTTCAGCCATTCATCTGTTGAAGGGCATCTTGGTTGTTTCCAGAGTCTGGCTATTGTAAATAGCACTGCAATGAAGATCAGTGTGAGGAAGGAATTTTTGTACTGTATATTTATGTTCCTAGGGTATATCCCTAGGAATGGTACAGCTCAATTTCCAGTTTTTGGAGGAATCTTAATATAGCTTTCCATAAAGGTTGGACTAGACAGCAGTCTACCAACAGTATATAAGAGTTCCTTTCTCTCCACATAAAGAGAGCATTTTAATAGAGGAAATGGGAGGTGATTAGGTCCTGAACTCACAGATATGACTTCATGGAGGGAAGGAGCAGACATGCAGAAAATATCCAGATGGAGAAATTTTATTGTTGATTCAAAATAGAGGGTGAAAAGGACTCTTGAATAAAGTTTAATTATTTCATAGGTGATGCCGTTTCTTTTTTTCAAGGCAACAAGGAATATGAAGGAAATATAATGAAATTTGTTAGGAACATTAAACCTAAAATGTCTGTAGGTCTTTTAAAAAGTTCTCTTGTTGGAATGTAAAATCTGGCTCTGAGGCTCAGAACTGTATGAGTTAAAATAAAGACTTATGAGACATAAATTTAAATGTGATGTAGTTTGAAATTGCTTTGAAATGGTCTCAAGAATGAAAAGAGAACAAATAACTGAAGCCTGGGAAAGAGTAGTCAGAGTCATTAAAAGAGAATACTTGCAAGAAGAAGAGTACAGAGACTCAATTTTGGGGGATCAGAGGAATAGTAAAGCCGATAGGTAATTTGCCTTGCACATCGTTTGCCCAGATTTGATCCCTGACCCCTGTTTTGGTCCCCTGATTGCTGTCAGGAGTAATCTCTGAACACAGAGTCATGAGTAAATTCTTAGCACAAAGCCTGGAATAAGCATTGCACATAGTTGGATGTGTTCCAAAAACAAACAAACAAAAACAAAAAGAGGAAAAAATAGACTCAATTTTAAGTAAAATAAATAGGAACTAAAGAGGTCTATTGAAGTTGGAAGTTAGGTTAGTGATGATTATTGGAGTAAAGATGGAAAACTAGAGTATAGTGTTGGAATATGAAGTGGAGATTCCTCCTGATAGTGTGACTATGAAGGGTGTTAGAGGGAGTGTAAGATTTAGAAGTGCTTGTAGTTTCACAAAATGCAAAGGAATTGATACAGAAGAGATAAAGGGTGTAAATGATGAATGGGGTTCAAAAAGGAGGGTGAGAACTATGTTATAGGCAGCAAGATCATATTGATGGGGGAGAGCTCATCATTCCCTCCATGAAGGGAAGACAAAGTTGTCATGGTCTTAGTGGTACATGCTTTTAAAGATTTGATAGAAGGTGGTGGGACTTCGTTTATATATCATGGTCCTGGTTTTGCTGTAACTTTTAATACAAGATATAGAAGAGAATGGTAATGGCTTGAGTTAGTCTGTAGAAAAGATTGGGAAACTAATGTAACCAGTGTCCTAAAAACGTATATCTGAAGGATCAGTGTGGTTTAAGAATAAGTGTGTAGTGATTCACTTTATGAGCTTCCTTGGTTGCCCCTCAGAGCTGCCATGAAGGAGGGGTTCAGAGACAAACTAGCCAAGTTAAGCATTCATGAGGGAAAATTAGAGATTGTCAGGAAGAAGGCATTACTCAAGAGTGGTCAGATGATTTACAAAAGAATTTGAATGAGGAGATGAGGAGGGTTGAAAATGAAACTAGAAGGGAGACAGAAGCAGTGAATGGCTAAGAGGAATGTGCAGTCAGAAGACCAGGGGTCTTGTAAGTTTATAAGCACCTCTGCTTGTAATAATGAACCTGAAAAGTATTGAGAAAGATGTCGAATTTTGAAGAGAGGAGGCCAGATGGTAGCAAGAGATAATTCAGGAAGAGGTTACTAGAACAGCAAGTAGAGGAAGTTGGTAGAAATTGGACAATTCCAGGACATAATATTGAATAATTATCAGCTCTGAACTCATCAAAATTGATGTGAATACTTGTGGTGGAATGAGGATGTCTCAGATAAAATCCAGGGTCTCTGTAAATCAGATAGTGACAGAGCTAAATAAGGAAATGGTTGTCCAGCTGAGCCACATTTCAAAGAATGATGATTCTTCCATGAATTATGATGCTGGACACAGGTGAAGGGATTGGTGTTGCAATATTGTACACCAGAAACTCATCCATGAATAACTTTATAATGCTGTAATTCATGGTGATTAAATTAAAATATATGTACAAGTAAAATGATGATTTATGACATGGAGGTAGTATTTAGAAAACTTAGGTCCCTTAGTTCTTATAATTAAAGGCAAGATGAATTTTTATCTGAGAAGTTGCAGGAGTAGAATCTCTTAAAAAAAATCTAGGAACCAGACACAATAAAGGCATTGTGCTAAGTCACCTCAGGGCAGAAAAGTGGTGGCACATTCTAGAGTGGTAATAGAACTCAAGGCAAGAAAATGTGCAAAGATGTGGATAAGGATAAGGAATGATGAAACATGTCAGAGTCAGAGGCTTTTTGTTTGTGTTTTTAGTAACACCTGGCAATGCTCAGGGGCCACTCATGACTGCAATCAGTAGTTACTTCTGTCAGTGCTTGGGAGACCAGTGATGGAACCCAGAAGGTTATATGCAAGGCAAGCAACTTATCCACTGTTCTATCTTTCCACATTTTTTGGTTTTAACTATTCCCTCAAAGTCTTTAATTTATGATTAAAAATATGTTTGTGTTAAGTGACTTTTTCCCCTTTAATCTCAACAAACAACTAAACCAAACAAAGGCTGATAAGGGCAGTGTTCTACACATCATAAACAAACAAACTTGCATTTGAAAGAAGACAGCATCATAGAGTTATGGCTGGACTTCAGAAAGGGCCTTTTTGACATTTCTTAAATCAATAAAAATTATGCCATTAGTGATATTCTTTGAATTGCTTGGCACACAGCATTTTATTTTTCTTCTAAACTGGAACTACCTGACATCCCACTCTATGACATCCTCTCATAACTTGAAGTTAAGCAGAAATAAAAGTTCCCAAATGCCTCAACTGAACAGCACAACCTCAATGATTAGAAACAGTTCATAGATGACATTCCTTTCTTCAAAAGCTCTTCTGGGTCCCTTTGACCTCACCTGGAATTTTTCCCATGGCAAAGATGAGAAAAGTGCTCCATAACTTATCAGTTATTGCAACTACTAGTGCTTTGAACTTAGTTCTGAATCCTGGCTCAGGTTCACTGTATGATGTTTTTGTGACCATTACAAGGGCTTTATATGTGAAAATGGAATCTTCCTTTTGTTTGCCTATCCATCAGTAGACATTAAAGTCAATTTCATATCTTGGACATTGTGAGTAAATATTACAAGAACATAGAAGGGTGAAGCTAACTTTTTTTTTTTTTTTTTGGTTTTTGGGTCACACCCGGCAGTGCTCAGGGGTTACTCCTGGCTCCATGCTCAGAAATTGCTCCTGGCAGGCACGGGGGACCATATGGGGCACCGGATTCGAACCGATGACTTTTTGCATGAAAGGCAAACGCCTTACCTCCATGCTATCTCCCGGGCCCCTGAAGCTAACTTTTAAGGTAGTAATATAATTTTTTCCCCTGGAAATAGAATTACTGACTTATATGGGAAAGTTACAGAAATTTTTGGGGAGGGCACATTTGATTTTGACTCTGTGCTAAGGGGCAACTTTTGGGTCTTCTTGAGGGAAATTATGTGGTATAAGGCAGCAACTTAAGCTCTATACTATCTTTCTGGCCCTAAAGATACTATTATTTTTTTGGTGGAAACCTATATATTGGTTTTTATAGTGGCTATTGGAATTGGTATTTTAGGGACAGTGTAAAATGAGGTTTTTGTCTCCACATCCTTACAGCTCTTATTTCTAACATTCTTTTGGTATCAGACACCCTAAAATGTATGACATACTATGTCATGGATGTTTTGATTTAAATTAATTGATAATTGGGCTTGTTGAACATGTTTCTCTCTCTACTGGCCCTTAGCAGATCTTTTTCCCTCTGTGTGATGAGGGCCCAAACCCAGGGCCTCACACATCCAATATAAATTCTATCCCACTGAGCTACATCCAACTTCTCCCATTTTTATATCTTCTTTGGAAAAATGTCCATTTTCCTTAGCCTATTAAATTTTTTTTGTTTTTAAAAGATTAGAATACTTTTGTAAATCTTGCACATAATTTACAAAAGAACTTGCTCAGAGACTCTGACTCTTTAATCATTGAGAGAAGAAAACTACTAAATTTCTTTGTACCTCAGTTTCCTTCTATAAAATAGGGCAAATTACATAAAATAGTTTCCTTTTATAAAACAGAGACAGCCATGTTCCCACTTACATACACAAGCATTTAGTAAAATATGAATTTTTGTTAACTATTGTGAGAATCTCTGTTATATGAGGTCAATTTTCTAGCTAAATGGATAGTGAATATTTGTGAAACAGACCACAAAAAAGATTTCTCTTTTAGCAGAGTGATTTTACCTTTATTGCTGTTGTGTTTTACAAGGTAAACTGGCCCAGCATCATTTTATTCTTTTGAAGAATAGATTATAAATACTGGTATTTCTCATTTTGTGGGTCAAAAGATTGTTACAAATCTTTGCTACTGATGCATGGATGCAGTCACAGACCCAATGCTTGTGACTGTTCTCCAAGATGGCCATACTTAGAAAACCAGGTGAAGAAACAAATATGGGGTGCCATGTCTTTATCTCTGTTGGCTGTTTGCCTAAATATAAAGGCAAAGGTTGTCCTTTACAAGTGCCCATGGGGAAGATGATGCTTGCTTTGTGGAGAAGAGGATGAAAAGCTGGAAGTTATTGACAGGCTATTTCTTTGGCCAACTATGGCAGAAACTTAATGTTTACTTAATGACCATTTTCTTGCTATAAACAGAAACTGAAAGTGATGAATGCATCAAAAACCCAGCAACATATCCCAGTTGTCTCTGTTGCAGTCTATTTGAGTAGGTAATAATACTGTGGATTGGGCGCACCTGGAAATAGACATTTACTATTCATAATTTCAGAGTTGGAACTTTCAGGTCAAGGTGCTTACTTGCAAGGTCAGCAGAGGGTGTCTTTTTTTCTGCTTTGTCCTCCAGGAAGGGGACTGACCTCACACGTACTTTGGGTAGGGCACACATTGTTTTATGATGGCTTTGCTTCATAATTTATCACCTCCCTTCGGACACACTTCCTAATATCATCCCAGAGTATAAAACTTTCAGTATAGGTAAGGGGAGTCACAAATATTCAGTTGTTGCACCAGACTCCTTTGTAGGAGAGATCAATGAGCTTCATGTGATGGAGACAGATGGAGTCCCCTGGAAACCACTTCAAGGAACTTGTTTATCTTGGAATAAATCCTTCTTGTCCTCACTCCTTCTCTTCTGTGCCACTTGAAGTGTGAGGTTGATGGCTGGAGACATTTGGTTTTACGTGGTCATTTCAGATTGCTCTGAGAATCAAGGCTAGGGCAGGTTAGACAGATAGTGGTTTCTGGGTGACTTCTTTAAATGCCTCTAAACCTCTTTAATGTAAAAAGAGCAAGATTAATTTATCATTTTTGGAGATAGCAACCTGTTTTTGTTATGAGTGACCACAGTTCTCATCTATAAGGCAGTATCCTTGATAGTGATACTCTGACTTCAATTTTTATTTCTTCCCACACCTTGAAGCACTAGAAACAAACTTTATGACACACAGGATGCAGATAATTGCCAGAATTTCTAAGTGATTCTAAAATAAATATGAATTGCCTAATGACTCACAGATAATCTGTTAGTGACTATAAAATAGTTATTAGGTAAGTTTGGTAACCAATATTGAAAGGGGCAAGGTGGCAGCGAAAGATGTGGCTTTATTGTCATCTGGCAATGAGATGTTATTGTTAGGGTATGTTTGAAACGGCCAAAAAGCTAAGCTCTCAAAGAAGCTGAAAAGTTGGGGTGTTTGGAAATCATCTGGTTGCTTCTATGAACATAATATTGTAATCAAGGAGTTTGGGACAAAACTTTTCTTCTTGATTTTTGTTATTGTATTTTGCATTTTGTAGACACATCTTTGCTTTACTTTATTGGTATAAATGCTTTATTTTTTCTACTTTTAAGTTAATTTTGGGGGCATACCCGGTGACTCTGAGGGGTTACTTCTTATACTCTCAGAAATCTCTTCTGGTTTGAGGGACCTTATGGGATGCTGGAGGATCGAACCAAGGTTTGTCCTAGATCAGCTATATGCAAGGCAAATGCCCTACTGCTGTGCTATCACTCCAGCCCCTTAAGTTAATGTTTTATTTTATTCTGGCACCACAATTTACAAGTCTGTTACAATAGAGTTTCATGCATACAGTGTTCCAACACCATACCATGGTTAAACTCTGTTCTGCAGACTTTTCTTTGCTTCTTTAAGATCTCTCATCTGTCAAGCTTCTGGCTCAAAATAGATTACAAGTAATTTCCTGGTAAAAACTCCAGAGACTCAAGGTGGAATGGAAGGGGAAGAGCAAGATAGATAATGATACTGCAAAGAGCCAATTCTCCTCTAAAGTTTCCCCAGGGATGCTCATTATGACAAAGATTCCGTAACCCATGGCCTCTGTATTTTTATTAGACATAGCTGTGTATTACATTGTGCTAGTTGCAAGGCTCCTTGTATATCGGGCTAAGCCATTATTCTCACTGTGCACCAGAGGTAGTGAGAAGCTGAGAACCTACTTTTGAGAAAGGAGGTTCTAATGAAATCAAGTTCTCTTTTCTCCCAGCTCTCAGGGAAAATTGGGGCTCTCCCAATACTAAGTTTCTAGTTACTTTACACAGGTAATGATCAATACAGATTGACCTTTGGATCAATATAAATCGATTGGGTCAATTTAAAGACTATAGGAGGAAGCTTTGCCAGCTACACTATTTAGGAACATTTTTGGCTGTGTATAAAAGAAAATTTGATCAACCATGGTTTAAACAAATAGAGACTTTCTTTTCATATGATTTGATAAGGAAGTCAGGTAATTGCTGACATTGCTTCTCCGTGATACTATCACAGAGTTGTTTTTCTGACTACCTTTTGGCCCTTCTTTCATGATTCCATAGTGGCTGCCATTGCACCAGATATTCCAATTGCATTTCAGTCAAGAGGCAGTAAAGATGGGAGAGCTTTTCTTGAACTCTCACCATTTTCATTTAAGTCACTACTTTTGGCTGGAGCTTTTTCACATGGTCACCCAAATGAAAGAGAACTGCTCTGAGAAAGATTAAAATAACTTTTGAATCAGCTAGATAATGTCTGGAAATCAGCTATTTCTCAAACTCCACAATGTTAAAAAGGGCTTTCAAAAATACTGGTTACTGAAAGGAATCTCATTGTCTCATTCATCAATATTGTTTACAATATATGAGTGTTGAATAAAACATGGTGAAGTCAGTACAGACTAGAATAAAGTAAGGTTGCGACATGGGGCAATTTTAAGAGGCACTGGCTTTTATTTAGCCTGGGGCAAACACAGAGGTGACATTTGCACAATCCTGAGTCTGAAGATCTTAAAACCTTGCACCCTAGTCCTCTTCCTCATCCTTGGTGCTGCCTGTGGAGGTGACTGCCAGCTCCTGCTAGAAGTCATCATGGCCACCCTCAGATCCCTTGTGAAGCTCAAGATCATCTATAAAAGGACCAGGAGATTCATCAGGCACCAATGCGACTGCCTGGTGAAGATGAAGTGGAACTGGTGAGAGCCCAAAGGCCTTGACAACAGGGTGCACTGAAGATTCAGGGGTCAGATTTAGATGTCTAAACTTGGTTAGGGGACAAGATGATGCACACGCTGCCGGTGGCTTCTGTAAATTTCTGGTCCATTATGTCAGGAACTGAAGTTGCTCCTGATGTCCAGCAAATCTTATTGTGTTGAGATTGCAAAATCCAGAAATCACAAAGCAATTATGGATTAATCAGCCTGACTGGCCATCAGAGTCACCAATCTGAGTGCCAGGTTGCCCAGTGAAGAGAATGAGTAGGCAGCCTTTGAGCACGTGTTATTGTGTTAATAAAACTGTAAACTGCACCAAACAGATATCAAACAAACAAAACCTAACAAACCAAAAAACCCTTGCATCCTAGATATTCGCCCCTCTAGCCAAATCCTAATCCTGATTGAGTGAACAAAATGGAATTTCAAGAATGAAATTATAGCATATGAAACAAATATATTAATAGTACTAATATTTATACAAAATATATTTAAATTTAAATAAATGAATTAAGTAAATTTATTTATAAAAATATTTAAGAATAATTGTAAAATTATTCTAAAATGCAATCCCAAATACTAAGGACTTACTTAAATAACATTTCAAAGAGCTTAGTTGACAGAATGAACGACTGTGATGGATTCTAAGGAAACCTGCCAATTGACAAAGATTGAAACATGAATTTAAAGTATCTCAAAAAATGTATTTCAGTGCAGAGAAACTATTGCACTTAATTTTTTTTTGTTTTTGTTTTTGAAACACACCCAGTGATACTCAGAGGTTACTCCTGGCCATGTGCTCAGAAATCGCTTCTGGCTTGGGGGACCATATAGGACATTGGGGAATAGAACCGCGGTTCATCCTAGGTTAGCGCAAGCAAGACAGACTCCTTACTGCTTGTGCCACCACTCTAGCCCCTTAAATATATTTTTTAAATACCTACTTCAATGACACCTTAGTTCCACAGTATTATTTAGTTCCTTTAAGCATGCAGGGAATTCACTCAATGGAACATGAACATTGTAATGCGAACTAAAACCAGGTGTTTCCTATATTTGTATACTGTATGAAAATTAAAAAGCAATTTATGGGAAGAAAGTTTGCCCTCTAGAAGATTTTATTTATTTATTTATTTATTTATTTATTTATTTAATGGTTTAAAAGTTACATGTCCCTTTAATAAGACCAACCATCAACCTAACCAACCAACCAAACAAACAAACCAAAAATCAACATAAAACCAAACCAAACCAAACACCAATAAACCCTCTAGGAGTACTAGACTGTTGCACACACTATATGATGACTCTAGCCCCGGTCCCCTTAATTAGACTAGGTTTAGACAGGATGGCTGAAGCAATTCTTAACCAGTCAGTCGATACTGACTACCTGAATAGATTTATTCAGAGAGGCACTTTCCAGTATTATTCAGAGAGGCACTTTCTAATGAGAAACACCCCGAAAAGTCTGAGCTTTGCTATTAATCATGTAGCAACAAGTCGTTTATCAAGAGCACTAGCTATGAGCTATTTAAGTTTTATCAACTATTGTCATCAAGGTGTCGTATATCTCCTAATACCCAGATAATAATTGAAGGGGTTAAAGGTCTGCTGAGTGTAGGTCAAATTATAAGTCTCATAGTCAGCTCTCAAGAAGGAGCAGAGGGAGACTCTATGTACCCATCTCTAAAGGGGACAAGCTAATCTAGTCTGAGCACTAGCCGAGAAGGGACAAGTTTGGCCTCTGACTTGAGCTGAGTCTGATAGAAGCCAGCTCAGGTGTCCTCAGCAAGTTTCTCCCTTTTACCCTGTTTCCCACTTTCTTCTCTAAAGAACAGAAAGTCTTAAAGTCACAGGGAATGAACTAACACCTCCAGGTCTCTTTCTGTTGAAATACCCAATATGAGGGCTAGCATAGGCATAGAGCAATTACATAAATGCTTAATTTTTTCTTGGTTTTGGGATTACACCTTGCAGTGCTTAAGGGTTGCTTTTGATTCCTGGCAGTGCTTTGTGGATCATATGCAACCACCCTGCTGGCTGTACTATGCTCAAGCCCTGCCTCAAGATGTTCTTAAGGTGTAATTAACCGCATAATTTTTTATTATTGGGGAGTTACATCAGGTCTTATCCTGGCTCTGCACTCAGGGATCACTCCTGGCAGGGCTTATGGGACCATATGAGGTGCCTGAAATCAAACTGTGTTTAATTGCCTGCAAGGCAAATGTCCTACCTGCTGTGTTATTGCACCAGCCTCATCACCGTGGTTTGACAATGTGGCTTGAAGACTTTAAGAAACAGGAGGGAGGGCCCGGGAGATAGCATGGAGGTAAGGCATTTGCCTTTCATGCAAAAGGTCATCGGTTTGAATCCCGGTGCCCCATATGGTCCCCCGTGCCTGCCAGGAGCAATTTCTGAGCATGGAGCCAGGAGTAACCCCTGAGCACTGCCGGGTGTGACCCAAAAACCACAAAACAAACAAACAAACAAACAAAAACAGGAGGGAACTTTGCAAAAGTTGGATTGTTTGCTAGCAATGCTTGAATCTGGCTGGGTTTGTGTGATGTCTTCAGTAAGGCAGTTGCTTAAAGGACATGCCACTTCCCCCACCCTGTCTCAAGGTCCAAAGCAATGGGGTGCAAAGAAGGACCATAAGCTAAAATTATGTCAAATCTACCTGATACACTTTCCTGCCTATCATCCCTGTGGGTCTGCTTTTCCTCCTTAGTATACCTTAACTTACGCCTTTTCCCTACAACACCTCCTGTGAGTTTCCTTTTATCTTAATTCTGCTCCCCGTTCAAGTTCCTTTTAAAGTTCATCTAAGCTAACTAAACCTGCTTCAGATCCCCCAACCTCTTCATACAATACCCCTTTCCTGGGCAGTAAATCCAGAAATTCAGTGTCAAAATGACCCAGGAGTAGGGTTCTTTAGAAAGTAAAGTGATAAATTGCCTTTGCATCAGAGTACAAAGACATTGGAGTTTCCATCTTATAGGTTTCTGGAAAAAAGTTTCCTGGGGGACTTCTGGTTCTAGAATCCATTTTTTTCCCTCCCTATCTTTATTTCCAAACTAGAATCCATTTTTAAATTACCGCCTTGGAAAGCTGTAATCCAGGATCCTGTCAGTAGGTGACACCAAAGACAACAGAATCAATTACAAAACCCCAGAGCCGCCAGGTTTCCCTTTTCCCCCCAAACTTCACCTAAATGCTTGACCCCTGCTGAGTAATGAAAGATAGACGAACCCCCAAAGCACACTTCCATTGTTTGACCCTTGATTAAAAAAAATCAGACAGGGTTTGAGGGTTCCAGCGGTAGCTGGGTAGCAGGGATGGGGTATGGTCCTACAAGTGCGCGCTCTTTTCCAGCCAACTTAGTTGATGTCCAGTTTTCCCAGGCTGCCTCCCTAGGCCCTCGCTTGACGTTTGCTAAGGAAGAGACTGCTCCAACGCGGGGCAATTGATGCTCTTTGGATATTCTTTGCATGGCTTAGTTCCAGCTTCTCCTCCCAGATAGTCTAGCCTCACCCCCCTGAAACCCTCCCGTGCTCTGTCTGGGAATTCTGCATCTCAATGATTTTCTGGGCTCCCTGTGATGGGTCTTTTGTAATTCTAGGCCTCCTTGCTTTTAGGCTGGATCAAGTTTCAGACTCTGTTTTCGCCTCCAACACTTACATTACCTGCCTCCCGATCCCCACCTTCCTGCCAGTAGCCCATCTCTCTGCCAATTCCCCTCCTTCCTCCCAATCTCCAAGGTCCTTCTTTTATTTTTCTCAGGCTACAATTTCATTTTCTGAGACCTTCAGAGACGCAGCTTCAACGCGAGGGGGCGCTGCGGCCCCACGCCTCGGAAGCGCGGCGTCTTCCTGGACCCCAGCACAGATCTGGCAGTGCTGGTCCTGTCGTCCAGACCTCACTGGACCTTGGTGGTCAGAGGGGGGGGGTCCTCTGGAGTCAGGGGTGCTTGGTACAAGCATGTGAAGTGGGTGATAGAGGTTTGGGGACTAAAAAGAGGCCCTCCATAGGTCGGCTGGTGGCCGGGGATGTCCTGTTTATTCTGAATTGGGCATATTAGACCAGGGGCCACTGCTGCATGCTCCACGGGTGGGTCAATCAGGAGGGAGAGAGGGGGTCATCCCTGGGACCCCTGCGAGCTGGCCTGGGTGTGCTTTCCGATGAAGTGAAAGAGTCTTTCAGTGGAGGGGAGCGGGAGTTATTCCAAACCTGTGTCTGGGTGTTGGTGGCCTTTAGGTGCTCAACTCTCTTAGTTCCTGAGTCTGACACAGGTATAGAGACTCTGGGGAGTCTTTAGGCTCTTGTACGTGATGTTGCTTGGGTCGGGGTGAAGCTGTGTTCAGGGATCATTCCTTCTTCTGAGAACCACAAGGAATGCCAGTGATGGAACTCAGGACTCCGCCTCATGCTCTTGCAGTCTTAATATGCATGAATGACTTTGAGTCACACTG